>CM034544.1:8968800-9006300 GCA_020002185.1 Paraescarpia echinospica | reverse complement strand
CAGTAACAAGGACACGGTATTCATGTACAAGTTCAACACCAGTAACAAGGACACGGTACTCATGTACAAGTTCAACACCAGTAACAAGGACACGGTACTCATGTACAAGTTCAACACCAGTAACAAGGACACGGTATTCATGTACAAGATCAACACCAGTAACAAGGACACGGTACTCATGTACAAGATCAACACCAGTAACAAGGACACGGTACTCATGTACAAGATCAACACAGTAACAAGGACACGGTACTCATGTACAAGTTCAACACCAGTAACAAGGACACGGTATGTACAAATCAACACCAGTAACAAGGACACGGTACTCATGTACAAGTTCAACACCAGTAACAAGGACACGGTATTCATGTACAAGATCAACACCAGTAACAAGGACACGGTACTCATGTACAAGTTCAACACCAGTAACAAGGACACGGTATTCATGTACAAGTTCAACACCAGTAACAAGGACACGGTATTCATGTACAAGTTCAACACCAGTAACAAGGACACGGTATTCATGTACAAGTTCAACACCAGTAACAAGGACACGGTATTCATGTACAAGTTCAACACCAGTAACAAGGACACGGTATTCATGTACAAGATCAACACCAGTAACAAGGACACGGTATTCATGTACAAGATCAACACCAGTAACAAGGACACGGTATTCATGTAGAAGATCAACACCAGTAACAAGGACAAGGTATTCATGTACAAGTTCAACACCAGTAACGAGGACACGGTATTCATGTACAAGTTCAACACCAGTAACAAGGACACGGTATTCATGTACAAGTTCAACACCAGTAACAAGGACACGGTACTCATGTATAAGTTCAACACCAGTAACAAGGACACGGTATTCAGGTACAAGTTCAACACCAGTAACAAGAACACGGTACTTGTACAAGTACAAGTTCAACACCAGTAACAAGGACACGGTATTCATGTACAAGTTCAACACCAGTAACAAGGACACGATACTCATGTACAAGATCAACACCAGTAACAAGGACACGGTATTCATGTACAAGATCAACACCAGTAACAAGGACACGATACTCATGTACAAGATCAACACCAGTAACAAGGACACGATACTCATGTACAAGATCAACACCAGTAACAAGGACACGGTATTCATGTACAAGATCAACACCAGTAACAAGGACACGGTATTTATGTACAAGTTCAACACCAGTAACAAGGACACGGTACTCATGTACAAGTTCAACACCAGTAACAAGGACACGGTATTCATGTACAAGTTCAACACCAGTAACAAGGACACGGTATTCATGTACAAGTTCAACACCAGTAACAAGGACACGGTATTCATGTACAAGTTCAACACCAGTAACAAGGACACGGTATTCATGTACAAGTTCAACACCAGTAACAAGGACACGGTACTCATGTACAAGTTCAACACCAGTAACAAGGACACGGTACTCATGTACAAGTTCAACACCAGTAACAAGGACACGGTATTCATGTACAAGTTCAACACCAGTAACAAGGACACAATACTCATGTACAAGATCAACACCAGTAACAAGGACACGGTATTCATGTACAAGATCAACACCAGTAACAAGGACACGGTATTCATGTACAAGTTCAACACCAGTAACGAGGACACGGTATTCATGTACAAGTTCAACACCAGTAACAAGGACACGGTATTCATGTACAAGTTCAACACCAGTAACAAGGACACGGTACTCATGTATAAGTTCAACACCAGTAACAAGGACACGGTATTCAGGTACAAGTTCAACACCAGTAACAAGAACACGGTACTCATGTACAAGTTCAACACCAGTAACAAGGACACGGTATTCATGTACAAGTTCAACACCAGTAACAAGGACACGATACTCATGTACAAGATCAACACCAGTAACAAGGACACGGTATTCATGTACAAGATCAACACCAGTAACAAGGACACGATACTCATGTACAAGATCAACACCAGTAACAAGGACACGATACTCATGTACAAGATCAACACCAGTAACAAGGACACGGTATTCATGTACAAGATCAACACCAGTAACAAGGACACGGTATTTATGTACAAGTTCAACACCAGTAACAAGGACACGGTACTCATGTACAAGTTCAACACCAGTAACAAGGACACGGTATTCATGTACAAGTTCAACACCAGTAACAAGGACACGGTAGTCATGTACAAGTTCAACACCAGTAACAAGGACACGGTATTCATGTACAAGTTCAACACCAGTAACAAGGACACGGTATTCATGTACAAGTTCAACACCAGCAACAAGGACACGGTACTCATGTACAAGTTCAACACCAGTAACAAGGACACGGTACTCATGTACAAGTTCAACACCAGTAACAAGGACACGGTATTCATGTACAAGTTCAACACCAGTAACAAGGACACGATACTCATGTACAAGATCAACACCAGTAACAAGGACACGGTATTCATGTACAAGATCAACACCAGTAACAAGGACACGATACTCATGTACAAGATCAACACCAGTAACAAGGACACGGTATTCATGTACAAGATCAACACCAGTAACAAGGACACGGTACTCATGTACAAGATCAACACCAGTAACAAGGACACGATACTCATGTACAAGATCAACACCAGTAACAAGGACACGGTATTCATGTACAAGATCAACACCAGTAACAAGGACACGGTATTCATGTACAAGATCAACACCAGTAACAAGGACACGATACTCATGTACAAGATCAACACCAGTAACAAGGACACGGTATTCATGTACAAGATCAACACCAGTAACAAGGACACGATACTCATGTACAAGTTCAACACCAGTAACAAGGACACTGTACTCATGTACAAGTTCAACACCAGTAACAAGGACACGGTATTCATGTACAAGTTCAACTCCAGTAACAAGGACACGGTACTCATGTACAAGTTCAACACCAGTAACAAGGACACGGTATTCATGTACAAGTTCAACACCAGTAACAAGGACACGGTATTCATGTACAAGTTCAACACCAGTAACAAGGACACGGTATTCATGTACAAGTTCAACACCAGTAACAAGGACACGGTACTCATGTACAAGTTCAACAACAGTAACAAGGACACGGTACTCATGTACAAGATCAACAACAGTAACAAGGACACGGTACTCATGTACAAGTTCAACACCTGTAACAAGGACACGGTACTCATGTACAAGTTCAACACCAGTAACAAGGACACGGTATTCATGTACAAGTTCAACACCAGTAACAAGGACAGGGTACTCATGTACAAGTTCAACACCAGTAACAAGGACACGGTATTCATGTACAAGTTCAACACCAGTAACAAGGACACGGTACTCATGTAAAAGTTCAACACCAGTAACAAGGACACGGTATTCATGTACGCGTTCAACACCAATAGCAAGGACACGGTATTCATGTACAAGTTCAACACCAGTAACAAGGACACGGTACTCATGTACAAGTTCAACACCAGTAACAAGGACACGGTACTCATGTACAAGTTCAACTCCAGTAACAAGGACACGGTACTCATGTACAAGTTCAACACCAGTAACAAGGACACGGTACTCAGGTATAAGTTCAACACCAGTAACAAGGACACGGTACTCATGTATAAGTTCAACACCAGTAACAAGGACACGGTACTCATGTACAAGTTCAACACCAGTAACAAGGACACGGTATTCATGTACAAGTTCAACACCAGTAACACGGACACGGTACTTATGTACAAGTTCAACAACAGTAACAAGGACACGGTACTCATGTACAAGTTCAACAACAGTAACAAGGACACGGTACTCATGTACAAGTTCAACACCAGTAACAAGGACACGTGTCTCATGTACAAGTTCAACACCAGTAACAAGGACACGGTACTCATGTACAAGTTCAACACCAGTAACAAGGACACGGTACTCATGTACAAGTCCAACACCAGTAACAAGGACACGGTATTCATGTATAAGTTCAACACCAGTAACAAGGACACGGTACTCATGTACAAGTTCAACACCAGTAACAAGGACACGGTATTCATGTACAAGTTCAACACCAGTAACAAGGACACGGTACTCATGTACAAGTTCAACAACAGTAACAAGGACACGGTACTCATGTACAAGTTCAACAACAGTAACAAGGACACGGTACTCATGTACAAGTTCAACACCAGTAACAAGGACACGTGTCTCATGTACAAGTTCAACACCAGTAACAAGGACACGGTACTCATGTACAAGTTCAACACCAGTAACAAGGACACGGTATTCATATACAAGTTCAACACCAGTAACAAGGACACGGTACTCATGTACAAGTTTAACACCAGTAACAAGGACACGGTATTCATGTACAAGTTCAACAATAACGAAAAGTTCGACATTTCGTTAACAAAGTGTTTTTTATTAGGAATATCGCACAGCAAAATATCTAAATTGTAAGCGCTCTGCATAATGGAACTGGAAATGTTGCTAATATCTGTAAGCAGCGACACTATACAACAAGGCGTTCTCCAGATAAAGGTCTTATTTACGTACAATGCGATTAGCCGTGTTATCGTATCAGACGTCTTCTCCGTTACGATAGCTGCCCGACTGTCTTGAACTGACACACCGCGATGGCCACTTTGTTCTCTCCGAACTACTCATCTGGCACGGTGGTGTCGTGGAGAACTCTGACAGATGGTCCCGGAGCAATCGATATGCGCATTCTAGCCTCAGCAACAGTCGCATCTGAGTTAGAAGTGAACGCCAAGGACGTTGGCTATAGTCGAACGTGGGACGAGAGTGTTTCAGTAGAAAATCGATAACGCTTGGGCGTGAAATATGTCTTATGTCACATTGTAGGTTGACGCTTTGATAAATATTGGTCCCAGCTCATGGTCGGCATAATCATCGATCATCGTGATCATCCGTCGTCACCAACATCATCATAGTCATCATCATTATAACAATGATGATGACCATCGTCAACATCATCACCACCATCATCATCATCATCATCATCACCAGCATAATCAACATAATCGTCAACATCATCATCATCATCATCATCATCATCATCATCATCATCAACATCAACATCGTCATCATCATCATCATCATCATCATCAGTATCATCATAATCATCATAATCATAAGCATCATCATAATCATCATCATCGTTATCACTGTAGTTACAATCATGTAAACAATAATGATGATTGTTTATAATTGGTTCCTATTGGTACTTTATACCGAACCCCGTGTCGCTTCAATCAACAAAGCCAAAGCCAAGACATTAATGAGTTTACGTATTAATTTCCAGACGTCTAAATTATTAATAGCTAGTAAAGCATTGCTATATATATGCTACTACTTGGTTGTTCCGGAAATGATAATGACAATAGCTGGAAACAAATGCAGTTTTGTTATTATGACTGCTGTAAATTGTGTATCTCAAAATGTACGCGTCCTCACAGATCTTTGTTTCATGCACTTACTATAACAAACATCGATTTCATTGCCACTGACGGAACCACCTGCCTGCAAATGGCATCAAAGTGTAAGCCACATTCCGGATTAATTTCCCAGAAAAACATGACCCCTTTCACTACGTTGGCGTATGGTATTTTGACGTCTATGACACCTGTCTGCAAAAAGTATTGTACAGTCAGTAAATGATAACAGGGCTATTTGTATACGGCCCGCGTAAATCAATGCATTCGATATTGTCACTTATGATAGAGCGTATCACGTGACGACAGCGCGTTCAATATTAGCGCGATCGGGCAAATTAATTAGGCGGCCGAATGAAGAATTAATTCACGGCTGTCTCGCCTCGGGTAACCGATGATATGGTTGCTGATTTCGTCCACTCATTGGCGTGCGTACAGAGGACAACTATAGACAAGTTGATGACGATCATTCCTGTAGCTGACGTCATGGCGGACATGCATTTGTCTTGTAGGTGATAGTGTGCATTCGTGATTTTTATAATTATATATTTTATGACAGAGCACAGTTCTAGTTGTAAGTTCGCGTTTACAGTAAATTACGTTTATGACATTCGCGTTATTCGCCACATTAGAAACATATTTATGTAGCATTAGAACTGTGGTTATGTGGCATGTATTTTAAACATATTTTTCCAAGGAAAATAGTCTAACACTGTGTGTATTTTTTATTATTTACGTTATGTAAATGTCGTCAACATGTTATAGGGGTGTTGAATGTGTTGTTGGTACACCGTCAATTGAGCCGGTAGACACGCCCGCTTGGGTGCACGCACGCATGCACGCACACACACATACATATACACACGCACACACGCATGCACGCATGCACGCACGCAGGCACGAAGGTGGTACATAAACATACATACAGACATACATACATACACGCACGCGCGCGCACGCGCGCAATATCGAATTCAATCGCGCAATCCATTTATCCTCTAGGGGTCTGACCTCGTATTTCCTAAAAGGACAATTGTTTCGTTGCCTTTTCATTTGTGAGCCATTGTCCAATAACGCATTGTCTTGCAGGTTCTTACTATGGACAATCGTCATGTGAGCTACCAGTTCCTGGCGTATTTACATGTAATGCAATGTCTCATGGCTATTGTCTGATCCGTTCCCATTATGTGGTTAATGATGAGAATAGTCGTTGTTTCCTGGTGCCTTATAGTGTATCCTTCATATCTAGTCAACGAGCCTTTTATATTGAGGAGATGGTAATGCACCGAGCATCATGATAGTACTGTATGGAGAGCTTTCCGCTGGAAGTCATAACAGAGGGGCTCCACAGATACGCTACAAGGATTCATTGATGAAGTATCATACAGGGTACCAGATCTGTCGTCACCAGTGGGAAGCTCAGGCCGCACATCACGTCGCTTGGAGGTGGCAAGTGAGACAAGCAACCTCCACTTTCGAAAAGGAACTGAGAGCAAATACAGAAGAGAGGAGGGGAGGAGAGAACTCGCCAGCACCCTACAACGGCCAGACCTTCCGCTGCAACAACATTTCCCTGTCCAGATTAGGCCTGATCTACCACTGGCTCTCTTGCAAAAAATGTGGATCACCGCCAACCCGAACATTCGATCCCGAAGCCAAGCCAAGAAGATCATTGCAAAAGCGAAAACTCTTACTTTGTCCAACTCAAATAACATCTAAATTACATGCTGTGCTTCGCGTTTCCTTTGCTGTGCTTCTGAATATTTGCAATCAGGCCTAGTATACAATAGAAGTCTGATAACAGTAATATGTTCTGTGTAAAAACGTTATACCATTGAACATTTATTGGATTATCTTCAGTTGCAAACAATCGTTTGGTTAGCCTGTCGTGGTTTATTCCCTTTTACGCGTAATGTATTTACTTATTTGACACTCAATTTCCCCTTTCCCCTATATTCGGCAGTGATTATCAGACAACATCCGCTGAATGGCGATCACCTAAAGATCCGCCCAGACCCATACCGGCGAGTGATTCCTTTGACCAGAATGACTGCCGTATCGCATTTTAGCGGTAGCTGTATGGTGAAGATTGCTGATAACAACTAAAAATTCACAAAACACTAGGAAAAATGACTGCGAAATAAGTAAAACCATTAGCCAGATATCCAACATACTGGACACGACGTAGTTTATGTTTCTAACGATGGCGGTAAGACAGCATCGTAACAGCATAGAGAGATTCATATGGGATTCCGTAGAAGCTTGTCACATGATGCCGAAAGTGTTATTGCCAACCGCAGAGACAATCACAATTGTTCGAATACGTCGCGGGACGTCTTTGATATCTTTTTGAGGATGTCGTCTTTTCGACTAATGATTTCTAGGAAAATCTTCCAAGCTGTCGCAGATTGCTTGCGGTACCTCGCACGTGCGATACAAATAAATCTGCACTGGCCTAAGACAACTCACGTTTTTGATCAATATTTCCGCTCACTCTTCACAAAAATGAATATCTTCTCGGCAGTTGAATGACAAAATCTTGCATAACAAACGGATCAATATTTAAAGTGTCAGTATGGTTTTGTTTCTGCGGCGCATTATTGCATTGTCTTAGGTCAAATCAAAACACCTTCACAATCGTGCTACGCAGATCTTGCGAACACCAACTAGAACTGCTACGAACGAGTGCGTCTATGCTATAATTTCCATTCGTTCACTAAATTCTATTTCTGACATTTCATCATTTTCTATTGCGCGTACGGTCGATATTACGTTGAACTACGACGGTAAATACTGAATTAATCTCTTCTGTCTTCTGTAACAATGCATAGTTTGGATGAATTTTAATTAGCGTAGAGTATATTTAATTAATTGTCCAGTATTAGTGTTACAGAGTATAATTGGTAAAGTAGAGCACGGAAGCTTTGGATGTGGAAAAGAAATGTCATAGTTTCTGCAAAAGTATCAAGTTAGTGCACTTATGGCCATGATAGACGGTACTGAACTAAAGTAACCTATCGCAAGTCACGTCAAATACAATGCAATGCAACGCAACGCAACGAATACTGGGCTCAACTATCCATGACTAGTTATTGGAAGGTTCTTTAGATATATTTGTAACCTATGTCATGAAATACGTAACTAACGTGTCCTATCTTCTATTAAAATACGTAGTTCATGCCATTGAATACTGCATTTATTTACTAACATCTAATCTCACTAATCATATTTATAAGAGTATATGAACTACGGTGTTTTCCTTATGTGTAGGCATTTGAGATGTGCTCGATATTAACACATTATTCTGACAGTGTATCTAATGTAATTAACTCTATTGTTATGGAATATACTAACTACAAGTATTACTTATATTTTCCTATATTCCTTTCAAACAACTCTATGTACACATATATATGTCGCGACAAAATCATTTTGGTGGATTGCAGCCTATAGTGTTTGTTTGAATGTTTGTTGGAAAAAAAAACCTCATTGAATTGATTTCTAGAGAATATGAATAGTTAATATACATTATTGCCTATTAATGTACTACAACATATTGTTCACCAAGTTTAGATCTAACCTTGTGTAAATTGAAATAATCTGGCATAGATTATATAACAATATGCAAGTTTCGTAAACGCAACATTAAAAAAATGTTTAACGAAACGGATTGTTTTCATATTATCATGCATTAATTTGAAGTGTCCATTTGCGTTGTCAAAAAGTCCTATAGACAAGGCACCAGTGTCATGTCACGTCACCTCACGTTACGTTATGTCACTTCACCCCTCGAAACCCCAAAATCGCAGCAGAAATATAAATAACGACAACAATTGATGACGCACCGATGATTGCCGGAATAATTAAACACTTATCGGGCCAACATGCCTACCATTGAGTCTGCCGCTTACCGTTCGATTACCGTGTTTCATGCACGGATTGCGTGTAGGTAAATCGCAGTCTCGGCCTGTTTTCAATTAAAGCACGCTTGGTCACGGTATTAAACCATCGACAATCGATAACACGCGTGTGATGTACATCGGAAAAGAATTTTTCTTGAGGCGAACGCGCCCATTTAATGAGACGTGACATAGACGACGATGTTTATGTGTCCTGATGTCTATACGATTGCACTTCATTCAGGGAAATGCTTTATAGGAGATGTATTCATAAGTAAGAAAGTACTGCTAAAAAGTATATACAAGTTGACGCAAGCATTGCATAGGGGCGATGTTTAACAGGAGGAACAATTCCCACTTGGTGATCCGCACGTATCCCGTGGGAATAAATTGCGACAGTGCACATTACTGCTATTTTGAAGCTTAGAATCGGGCACCGTGGTAGGTAGTGTCTTAGCAAACATATCACGTCAATTAACTCTGGCGGGTGGTTCATGTGGTTTTGGAAGCTGTTTTATACATGGCTCAAAATCGCAAGGTGGTGGCTTAAAACAGTACACAACATATACCAATTTTGATGGTCTGAGGTTCAAACCGTACGCTTTACGCATTAAACAATACCTCATATAATATGTTAACCAAAAAAACGTAACGTGTAGTAAATAACATATACAATTTCATGATGACAATTTCCTAACTAAATCCTCATAGGCGTCTTTCGAACGTGGACTATTTCATTAGGTCAAAGTTATGGAGTGTTCGCCTACCTATGTATTATAAATTATTAATATAAAATGTAACGTTACAAGCTGTGTTGGCATTTTATTGAAGTAAGCAATAGTGAGTTGACCCCTTGACCTTACAACATGCTGGGGAAACGACGCAGCTGTGTCGATACCGTGCTAAATATGCGCATGTTTGATTGCCAACTATTAATATAAACAATTTAGAATTTATAAAATGTCAACGCTGTATTGCCGATATTCGCCGAGCCGCGACAAGATTTTGCAAACAGACTTAACCTTTGCGTTTAAAAAACAATAGCAACATCTTTGGCCGCGCTGACGTCACGACAGGACGGTTTGTACTGCAATGACTTGTCCCGCATAACGCGATCCGGTCAGACAGTTAGGGGAGTTTTCATAAGTTGTATAAATTAATAAAATAAAACGTGTAGTGTTTACAATTAGTTCAAACACCAATACCAGTAGTTGGCGTGGAGTTTCACATAACATGTCTTTTAGCAAACAAATAACGTAACGATACCACGTGTAGGCCTTTGTAATTGTGGACTGAATACATGAAAGAAAGCAGACTCTAGACGATTGGTCCTGACTGCGGATATGCAAAACCGGAACATTAGCTCATGGCCGTGATAATGTGAACACTAAAAATGAGCAACAGACCTGTCAATTTTACCAAAATATTACATAACAGACTCCCAAGGTGTGATGTCCATAATAGCGTCGGTGTGCATTAATACCAATTTCAGTCGATAGGCGGCACTGCTGGAACCACTTATGATTTTTGCTAAATGTAATAAAGACGAAACTATTACCCACCGATACATAATGGTGTATATTTTATGAAAGATTATACATCATCTAGTCAAAAAGTATCACGTATTGTCTAGTGATTTGGTTGTCACTAAGTTTAGCGAAACACATATCACGTTAGCGGAGTCGCCTGACGAATGAAACTTACATGCTCGACGCCACTACATATCTTGACAACCACGTCACGTCAGGTAAATCGTATTATGTGACGTAGTTTTGATTGGAAATATGCGCATTATTGAAAGTCGCACTCGTCATTTTGGTGTGAGTGGATGGTGTTTGGAAAAACAGCGCTAAGCGCTACATTTTTGTGGCTTTGCAAATCTATGAGAAAACCCACATCGCGATCAAGGGACCGTCTAATTGATATCGTCGTAGGCTCGTCAGCCTCAGCTGCTTTATATCGCTTTCGCTTGTTAACAATGATTGAGTATTACTGAAACATGTCAACACCAGGAGGAGCCACCAGGACACTTAACCGTGTACCACGGAAGACGTGTCCTCAATGATGCGGCTGTTTACATTTTTGCATTTTGAAACTCTCCTTAAATTAACTAATTTGTTCAGATTAATGAGGGGTTTTCCTTAGGATCTCTGTCTTTTAGTTAAACGGCCGCATGGTCTGATCGTTATATGCTGCATCATTGTCCGGACGGACATCTTTCAGCACTCGATGCAGGTCAACTGTACACACATAGACTCTACGAGTCTGTTTTGTTCTTCTGCAGACGGTGACTGTCGAGGCGCCTCAGGCGTCTATACGACGTAACGGCACTTGTGAGAGCTGATTTATGGCGACAGGCTAAGTGGAGAGCGACACTGTCGGACCGTAGATCGTAGTGGTTCTTCGAGTCTTGAAGGCTGTCCTTTCGGAAATTGCGTTGTTTTGTGCGACGATGATACGTCGGGAATCTACAGGTTGCCGTCTACCTCTGGTGAAGAGGCACACCAATGGAAGTCAATTCTGATGCGCACCCGTTGATTATAAGCGAGTTTAACAGATAATCAGGACAGTAAGTTATGTTGGTTCGAATGTAATCACCACAGGTTGTTTATGTTTATATTTCGCAAGGAGTTAGCAACATGGCTGAGCATACGCTAATTTGTGGATATTGCAAATATATTTCTATTTATCCACTTCCTTGCACTGTTCAGTGTTCAATGACCTGCCAATTGTCGATGTATTTAAACCATGACAACGGAAGTTGTGTAGTTATTGTCCGGGCCTCCGTATTCGCCCCGACAGGTCGTATCACATATTGATATGTTCACTCGCTACATTGGACCGTTGTTTATGATCTACAATATGACAACGATGGTTATGAGAACATATTTTTTGGGCTTCCATATCATGCGTAACAGGCGTGGAACAGATCGGAAATGTAAAGTACAGGTCCCCAGTCCGAGAATATGTCCGCAGTCCGAGGATCTGTCCGCAGTCCGAATGTATATCCACAGTCCGACTCTCTGTCCGCAGTTCGAGAATATATCCGCAGTCCGAGGATCTGTCCGCAGATAATATGTCCGAAGTTCGATAATATATCCGCAATCCGAGACTCTGTCCGCAGAGAATATGTCCGCAGTCCGAGGGTATATCCGCGGTCACAGTCTTTGTCCGCAGACTCAGTATATTTCCCCAGTCCGAGTGTCCATCCGCTATCCGAGAATATGTCTGCAGTCCGAGAGGATATCCGCAATACAAGACTTTGTCCGCAATCCCAGTATCCGTCTCCGGTCCGAGTAAACGTCCGCTGTACATTTCTAGGACCGTCTGGTCAAACATGCGACGGCAGTTGCATGATTGCGTTGATGCATATGCATGAACACGCTGCCCCGTCCTCGCTGCCCGAATACCGGTCTGGTCCGGTCATGCATTTGTAATCACAGGCCGCTTCATCGGGTCCACTAGTTCATGTAACCACTGCTTCATTAGTGGCTCCACACAGGCCGGTTACGTCACAAACATATCGAGACCGAGGCGAATAAGCACGCGAGATCCATCTCATCAATGTCGCAGGAAGCAGTCTTCTCACGCGGAGGTGCAATTAGGCATTGACCATCAGGCGGCCCCGATCGATTTTACGATAACCTATTTCCACCAGCAAAAGACAGCGATTTGTGGTAGTGATTCGATATATCGTGTCGTGCGCGCATTCTCTTCCGAACGTACTGGGGTGGCACTTCAGCTAAGAGTGTGCGCGTTGGTTGACCTAATGAGCAACGGGTGCTAAACTTTGCCAGGACGATGTGTTTAATATAATATACTTAAGCAAACTTAATAGTGTAGTGTTGCAATAATTACTATTTGTATGTTAAATGTGTACCTGCGAATACAGTTGCATTTATAAATGGCTTGTGCTGAATGTGTTGGCGAACAACAGGATTATGGCGAAAAACTGAATGCAATACACGCGGCTGCATCGCGTTGTTTGCAGGAATACGACACGTGTGGATGAACGGTGAACTGCGGTCAACAAATACGTAGGCCGAACGTCGCTCGCAATGTTGGTCGATTTTCAGAATTATGCAAAATAGTTGTCAATTCATACGCACGCACGCACGCATTCAAGTATGGGCGCACGCTTGCGCAAACAAACAGGCACACACACGCACACGCACACGCACACGCACACGCACACGCACACGCACACGCACACGCACACGCACACAAACACAAACAATCACCGAATGTCTCAAAAATATACTTGCAGTTTCAACGTGAAACGTCGATTGTATCCTAGACATTAAATCAGACTTTGGTGACACCGTATCCTCGAAGAC
This sequence comes from Paraescarpia echinospica, assembly GCA_020002185.1. Classification (NCBI taxonomy): domain Eukaryota; kingdom Metazoa; phylum Annelida; class Polychaeta; order Sabellida; family Siboglinidae; genus Paraescarpia; species Paraescarpia echinospica. The sequence goes on along the minus strand of CM034544.1, from coordinate 8,992,588 downwards.
GAGGAGTGCCAATGATAAATCACAGTAGCCGCTCTTTGAAGGACTATTGACTGCCGTCGCCGCTGTATCACATGACTCGTTTGTTACGTGCACTTCCGGTGCCTTCGCAGTCGCCTGCAAAAAAACGCGATCGTGATATTCATCTCGATCGCCGCCAGGCCTGTGTTGATGGCCAAATCACACGCTGTTATCACACAGATCTGCCGTACGCAATCATGTCGTGTCACTTATTAACGACCTTGTGCGGTGACATGGCAGGTGCCGTTTTGTCATGGTCTTGTAGTTGACCATGCAGCGTGGCATTGTACGTAACCTTATACGGTCACCAAGTGGATTAAATTCGAGTAAAATGTTGTAGCTTTTTGACTTTATTTCTGTTCTCTATATCTTTACAACATTGCAAATAGGACTTTCTTTGTTCCTGCGCCGTCTCTTTGGAATATGCTACTGTTTCTGGTAGACAAGTTAAAAACATTTCACAATTCCGCCGTCATTTAAATACATGTGTATGTCAAATGTATGTATACGAACTGCGTATCATCCATGCATCCATGGCGTATCCATCAATCTGTTGACAACCTTAATACCGCTTATCTGTTTTGAGATTGACCTTTGGTTTCATGATGCGCATCTGAGCTTGATTTTAAAGGCCTTAGTTGTAAATGAAGTTACCTTATCATTATTATCATACACTTTTGTTATGACCTGCGTTCACCCCAACAAGGGTAACAACCTAACTTAACCACCAGTGTCGCTTATCCCTGTGTCTGCTTCCCTTCCGTGACGTTCCTGTTCTTCTTATTGACAACCATACCCCGTGAATTGCATTATGTTTTGCTGGGCAAACTTCATCCCCTAATCAGTTCCTGTTTTGTTAGAGCATCAATCCCTTCCATAATTGTTAAATGTGTTTCTTTGATCGGCAAGCCTTTCCATTCGCTGTTGGAAAAGATTTGCCGACCCACCTCATTATCCCCAAGTATGTGAGTTTGTTTATTTATCATATTAAATTACAGTGACCAGTATTCTCTTCACAGAAAACGAGATCGCGCGAAGAAAACAAAACAACGGGCTGAACAACTGACGTAATCTTACAGCACTGACAAGAACCGCAGAAAACACATTAAAGATGACGTAACTACGCCGGCATAATCAAAGGATTAAATGAAGTGAAATACATATCAACATCCTTCCTTCGTTGTCCAATTTCGGCATCTCGAAATCAGAGTGAGCAGGCAACATCACAAGCGTTTTCCTCGAAAGCAATACCAAGCGGAGAAACCACGTACATTGAACTCTCGCTATATATAGATCACGTTGGCACTTAGCCAAATTGTTTTTTACTCCCTCTGTTTCCTATATTCTTTTTAAGCGGACGATCGTTAAACAAGGAATCTAACTGTGTGTGTGTGTGTGTGTGTGTGTGTGTGTGTGTGTGCATGCGTGCGTGTGTGTATTTGTGTGTGTGTGTGTGTGTGTATGCGCGTGCGTACGTGTGAGTGCATGTGCGTGTGAATACGTTAACTTTAGATGGTTTGCATCTCGAGCGATACATTTTCAGGGGTTGCCGACCATTCGGAAAAGCAACCCTATTATTTTTTTTTTATTCTCATGTGATAAGGACTATTACTGGTGGTAATGGTTCTTACCGGACATTAGACGGATGTGCATCTATTGTTCATACAGTTACGTGTGATTTCTGCGATTGTTCTAAAGAACGCCGATTTTATGTGGATACTTTACGTAATTACTCACGTTTATGTCATAAAAACGTAATTAAGGGATCGATCGGAAAATGTTCATCTGCAGATGGGCGTTTTATTAATCCTTGTAGCGATAGTCCACTGTACCAGATAAATCGTTAAAGCTATGCTCCGTTAAGAGCATTATCTAGTAGCGACAGTCTGTACAGTGAGCAGGTCGACGTACCAGACGCTTTCCTCTAAGAGTAATACCAAATCTTCAGATCGCATGGTCAGCACATTGGATGCACATATTTCTGTTGATGTGTGAATCTATGAAAATTAATTTTGTATCTGCACGAAGGATTCTGATGATCATGTGTGATACTTCAAAATATTACGTCAGCATGATATGTTGGTTGAAAACATTAACTTGAAGGTGTCATTGCCTAGTTTTAATCGGACTTCTGTTTCCATGCAAGCATGTTGCTCCACTGATAATGACCCATAATGTTGCACATACATACAATAGGTATGTCGTGTTAAAAGGGGTACACAGCGATTGCCATAGGTTAATTCATAGGTTAATTCATATAAATATATATATATATATATATATATCATGTGACAATCGCTGTGTGATCCCTTTAACGCGACATACCTGTTGAACAGTGGAAACACTGAAAGTCCACTTTCTTGTCATAAAAGGATGTATAACATTATGGGTCATTATATATATATATGTATATATATATATATATATACATATATATATATATATATATTTACAGCTCCCTATATATGTATTTATATATATATATATATATATAAAATGACCCATAATGTTACACATACTTCTATGACAAGAAAGGGGACTTTCATTGGTTCACTGTTCAACAGGTAAGTCGCGTTAAAGGGATCACTCAGCGATTGTCACAGGTGAACTCATGGGGAGCTATAATTATATGATGCGTAACAAGAATGTCTCGTCGATCGACTGGTCGATCGAACTTATTGATCAGAGAGTATTACACCTCATAATTAATTTTGTATTGCATTTGTATATTTATCGTTAGAAATTATTGTATATACATAAATTCATTAACGCAGGAATTTAACAGAGCAAGGCATCCATATTAGACGAATGAATTATTTTAAAGTTTGTGCGACATTTTTGACACTGATGCTAATTTATATGGTATAATGGTGAAGCAAGGTAAATATTAGTCCTGGCATTGAGCTGTATCTATTCCACAAGTCTGCCCAAAGCGTACAAGCATACAACTTTGCTGCAATTACATCGCGGAGTATATCAGTACTTAAATATCCACCAGTGTGTATATTCAGGTACTCATTCAAATAGCTTAGTGAACTGGAGCAACGTAGAGTGAACGAATTTGCTCAAAGCGCAAAGCTGCAGAAATATGATTCGGACCTGGAATCCGACGGTCTAATGACTTCGCGACCGCGGTCTATGTCAATAATAATTGTGTTACTACTGAACATTGTCATTTCCCTTTGTATTGTATATTCATAAAAACATAATTTAGTGATGATAAAATATAGCAAAAATCTTACAAAATTAAAAGACGGCTGTTCTATATATTTTGTCTTGCAAACAGGTCATCGAATGAAAGCGATGTAAACAGCGAGAGTAGGTCATTCAACCAAACGCTCTCCGCATTGATCACGGCGCCGTCTTAGACATGGAGCAATACCTTCGTGGCAGTCTTATGAACCAGAGACAATGTATGGCTCTGGTCCTTGTAGAACGTTCACGATGGAGTCCACATCTGTGCATGAAAACATAGCATGGTCCAGTCTTGCAGGTTCCGGAGGAAGTGAGTGGCTAATTGATTTGAGGGTAGTTTAGCCTGAAGGAGGTGCCAGTTGATGGAAGTGATTATAGGCCGACAACCTAAAGGGTTCCAGACCGATCATTTCAGCTGGGGACCGGACCCTTAATGTTTGGATACGGAACTTCAAACCGCATGGTAGAAGGCACGAAGAATGAAAGGGCAGATACGATAAGAAGTTAGCGGAAGAACATTGTAACATGCCAGGATAGATGGAGAAGAAACATTAGAGAGAGGGTGGAACAGAACGGGTGATGTGGATCTCAAGGGACAGGCAAGGGACTAAGGATGAAACGAGGGAGAAAAAGAAGAGAAAGAAGAACACGAATAATAATAATATAAGATGAATAATACTAATTATTATAATTATAATAATAATAATAATGATAATAACTAGAATACGAGTAAGAACAACAAAAATGAGGAAATAGAACAGAAGAAGTGCAAGAAAAAGACAAACAAGACGAAGGAAAAGAATACGAATAACACGAAGAAGGGGAAGAAGGCAAAGAAGCTGGGATGCTGGTCAAATGCAACGCCAAGTCGTGAGTACACGTACTAGGCGCACTGAACACGACACCAAGCATTGCCTGGTCGTTCGCCTCCAAGATCAGTCGGCGATGTGCCTCGTCGTTACATATTTACAACCATCCTTTTTCATGTCACTCGGAGAGCGCCAACTTCCGTCGAGGGAGCCGTGTCAACAGTGATGTATTCGTCTGACACGGCAAGCTATTCCGCGACAGAACTGGCGAATTGAAAGTAAAATTACGTTCAACGGACAGATCGTTGTTATAATAATTATAATTGTAGTATATGCGCGTATTCGTGATTGTGTTTGTTTGTGTGTGTGTGTGTGCGTGCGCGCGCGCGTGTGTGTGCGTGTGTGCGTGTGTGCGTGTGTGTGTGTGTGTGTGTGCGTGTGTGCGTGTGTGTATGTGCGCGCACACACCCGCATGTGAATAAATTAGTGTATGCATTTCGCAATATCTATTTTATAAACCACGCATTTTGAGCAGAAATAGAACAATTTACGGAGGTGCACAAAATCATTAAAAGGCAATATATTTTCCACGGCAGAGGTTTTTAAATAATATTTAAATAAAACAACATAATAAATCGTTTTGATTTATTAACATGAGGTGCAACCAACGACATTTCAGTAACCTGCTGACGATAATATACAATGTATGTAGGAACACGTTTTTTGTGCAGATGTTTTACGGAATGCATGGTGGATTAGCAGACTAGGTCAGTAGAGTTTAGGTTAGTAATACGCGACCGTGGCGATTTCGTAACGAAGGAAAGGGTCTCTTTCGACGTTAACTACACGTTGGCAGCATAATGAATACTGTTTGTCGTCAACAAAAACATACCGAACACAAACTGACAAATAACAAACTTCCAACTTTAATGTTTCTCTGGAACACAGCGTGGCCAATTGTTTGTCACAAGGTTCTGCCGCACGATATCACCTTGGTACAACACAGCCTACAGTCTATCGATCAAGTCAATCTCTTATGCACCAAGGTCTCTGTGGTCATTACGTGTGCGCGCACCAAACACGTACGCTGAACGCTTACCAGAACGACAGCATAGGGACCAGGTGTTGTTCTTGCATTGCCTGGCTAACGTGCGGAAATTGCACGGAGATTAATAAACAGTCTCGTTTCGAAGTATCGCCCGGGGAATACACGAAGATGGCGGCGTTACTCTCTGTCCCTATGCATTATGCTGCGTTCCAGTCACCTCGTGTATACCGTAAATACGACTTCGTAACTCCTATTTGACCCAGTTGCATCAATTTACAAGTGGTAAACTCGAGGAGTCCATGAACTTTCCTGTTTGCAAAGTCGTGTTTACGATATAAACGAGCCCACTGGAACGCAGCATTACTCCGCGGTTCACAATTGATTTACTCACGGGCAGGTTTCGTTAGGCATCTCGGGCGTGCTGTAAAGCGTCTTCTGTTGTATTAATAACAGGGATTTCCCTATTGTAATGCATTATTCGATTATTGGACAATATATTGTGTGTCGCACATGTGCGTGTACAACAACACGGTTGCATGCATTTATTTATAATATAATACACTCCCTATCTGGTATGTTCACATGCACGTACATGCATACACACTCACACACACACACACACACACACACACACACACACACACACACACACACACACACACACACACACACACACACACACACACACACACACACACACACACACACACACACATATATACACAGGCACGCCCGCGCACGAACACACACACATACATACGCACGGACACGCAAACGCATACTGGATGTGTATGCGTGTGTGTATGCGTATGAGTGAGTGTGTATGTGTGGGCGTGTGTGTGTGTGTGGGTGGGTCCTTGCGTGTGTGCGCATGCATGCGTGTATGTGTGTGTGTGTGCACATGTTCTGCCCAAATCTTGACGGAATTACCGTGCTTAGTATGACAGCTGCGTCCATTGGGTGTGTATTTCTTTAATAGGCTGTTGGTCATGCACAGCTATTCAAGTTTGTCATGACAAAAATGCCTGTCACTTGTTCCTTTATGCCATGTCATTTGTATCAAATATATGATCTAAACAGTGTGTTTTGTTATATTTCAATAGCATTCTTGCACCTCTCAGTGTGAATACTGGCAATATTAAGTTAACTCATTTGCTCCCTTTGCCTTTTCACATCACTATTCATAATTGCAATATAATTCCAGTCACTAATCCTTAATTATGTTTAACAGAGAAAAGACTTAAATCCACAGTGACCAAAAGTTGTAGTGTCAAGAATACTATAACAAACTATACCGTCCTATTACGACGCATTGTAAGACCTGGTATATGCCTATATAGTGTTTCGACCGCGTGTTTGATTATGTCGATATGGATTAATCGTTGACGCCCTCATAACGAAATACATAAAGATTGTACATAAGAGTATTTCTAGTATTTAATTTCAATGAATACACAAATTATTATGGGTCTTGCATTTATGTGTTCGCGTAATCCACGCATTTAACTAGATTTAACAAGATTGAACAAGATTGCCACCCAGAGAATTAACTATAAATGGCAGGTGGACTAGTAAGCCTGTTGGCTTACCGAGAGTCTGACCGTTTTTTTATCTACGTGTGTCCCGCCCTTCAGAGATACGTGTTAATTTTATGTTTTAAACATCCACGCTACTAGCACCACACAATCAGCAGATAATATGTTTTAATCAATTACAGTCCTCTGTGAAAATGAGAACGTTCTTATATCTAATATACACTGCTCCTTTACTAATATAAATTCACGTTCCCTAGTCCTTCAATCTTTCTTAACTAAAACAAAATTTATATCAATATTTTCATAACTATTCAGTATTTAAAAAAAATATACCTGGTCTTCTGTCAATCTCCTGGTCTCTAGTCATGTCAAACCATATTCATAACTAAGATCTCTCAGTATTGGTACCGTTTTAGTCGCTCTCTTCTTTACTCAATCGAGCATATCTATGTCTTTCTTGCGATAATGCCTCCACGCTTGTTGACCAAATTGTAAATGAGGTCTAGCTATTGGTTTGTGCAGCGGTATTGTTACTTCTTTTTCCTTATACGCTACACTTCGCCTAATCCAAGGCTTTGATTTCCCTTTGCAGCTGCAATTCCGCACTACTCTGAAACCTTCATATCAGCACTAAGTGTTAACTCTAAGTCATTTTCTTTTACAGTCGTCCTTAGTACAATACCCCCACCCCATTGTATATTGTACATCTTCGTTCCCATGTCCTGTGTGGAGGCATTTACATTTCCCAAAATTGAACAACACCTGCCATTTTTCAGACCATTTGATCAACCTGTCAAGATCATCTTTAAATGTTGTCTATCTCTATCACGTTTAATCCTCCTAGGCACTTTTGTATCACCCGCAAATTTATACACCTTTTTTTCTTCTTTTATATCATCGTCCAAGTAGTAGATATATATTAAGAATAATAAAGGTCCCATTATCGATCCCTGGGGACCCACTCAAACCGATTTCCAGTTTGAAGCCTCCCAGTCAACAACTACCCGTTGTCTTCTATCAATCAGCCATTTTTCTATCCAATTAATTATACCATCCCATATACCATTGACCTTTAATTTAAGCAGTAATCTTTGATGTGGCACTTTGTTGAAAATCCACAATGTGATCCTTATTTAGTCTTTCTAATAATTTGCAAATCACCGATGTTAAACTCACTGGTGTGTATTTCTCTGACGTGTTTCTCAAGCTTTTCATTCTAAAGGAACCACTCCCTCGTTTGATGACACATTGAAAACTGTTGCAAGCGGTATGCTAATTAGTTCTACAATTTCCATTAGTTGTTTGGGTGGATACCCATCCACCCCAGGTTAATTATTATTCTTCATTGCCCTTTTTTGCTTAGCTACCATTTCCGCCGTTACTATGACCTATCATACATAGTCTGATTCCGAACCTTTGAACTTAGCCTCATGTACTGGCAAAGAACTGATATCTTCCCTGGTAAACACTGAACTAAAACACTCACCCATGTCTTACGCCATTAAGAATCCCTCTGATATTATATTACCAGCACTATCTTCTAGAGGGCCGACCTTATCCGGAACTTTCTCTTAGCTCCAAACATATGGAAAAAATGTCATGCTGTCATGTTTAATATTACAAGCTAAATGTTGTTCATAGTTTCTCTTTGAATTTCTAATTTCACTTGTAACTCGGTTAAGTGGTTCATTATAAATGTCATAGTCTTCAAGATTTCCAGTGCGTTTATATGACTTCCACATCATTTGTTTGTACTTAATTTTTCTAATAGCTTATTTCGATATATGCTTCTTTTAAATGTTTTTCAATGGAACAATGCACTCAATTTCACTCCTTAAGATATTCCAGCATTATGTTGCTGTCTTTTTCTTAAGTGTGTTATTCCAGTCTATCTTTGTTAAATATTTCCTCATCTCCTTATATCTTCCTTTGTGGAAATTTCTCCTGTATTTCTTTTTATTACTCCTTTCTGATATTACTTCGATGGGACAATGTACCTGGTTGTGATCACTACTCCCCAGTGGCTCACATATATTGACATTGTCAACTAATTCAATCGTTGATGACAAAACTATGTCTACACATTTTCTCCCTGGTTGGTTTAAACACATATTGAGAAAAGAAACTACCTTGTAGTACTAAAACTAAACATTTGTGGTCCTCACTCCCTGTACTCTGTAGAGATTTCCATTGTATATGTCCATGGTTAAAATCCCCCATAATAATACAATCCCGTTTGCTTACTTCCCTGATAGCGTTTCGTACTTTTTCATTTTCGTCTATATAGTATTTAATGTATTATAAACGCCCACGTACTGTGCACATTCTATGAGCTGATCTCAAACACAATTGCGTGATGTCATTAATACTAGGTGTTTCCGCCCAGTGATCGTCAAGCCGCCACAATCGCTGAAGCCACGCGCAGGCGCAGCCATATAATAAGAAAATTAAACAGTATGCCAAGCACGCGTTTTTCGTAGAAATCTTTTCCCATCTTGTCAGATTTTGCAACGAGCGCCTTGCGTTACTCGCGCCTGGCGTACCTTTTGATTGGCCCCCAAGCAGGGCAATTTCTAAGTGCTAAAAAATAGGTTTTTGAATCACGTTCTGTTACCATTACGACGAGCGTTTCAAAGAAGCGAGTCCGCCCGGTGAATTATTTCAACGTTTCGAAAAAGGGATGAAACTAGGTCAATCTTCTACGAATACCTGGACTGATTATCGGTTCACGTGCGTGGACGTATTTTGGTCATGTTCGGAATACGTACTTTGTGTATGTGCGTACACGTGTATGTGCGATCGATCATAAAATGTACATGTGTAATCGTACATGCACACAAAGGTCATCTGCACGTGTTCACTTGTGGGTACGTGCATGTGTGTATGTCCATAGGTACATGTGTGTGTTAGTGTATACGTATATATGTATGTATTTGTGTGGATGTATGTATGTATGTATGAATGTATATATGTATGTATGTATATATATAAACATATATATTATATATATATATATATATCATATATATATATATATATATATATAAATATATATATATGTATATATGTGTGTTGTGCGTGTGTGTGTTGTGCATGTGTGCGTGTGTGCGTGTGTGCGTGTGTGTGCGCGTGCGGTGTAGGTGTGGGGGTGGATCTGTAACTATTAATATATGTACGTATGCACCACGTGAATGAAAATATATAAATATCCAAGAGAAACCACTTTCATTTTTACTTCCATTGCGCTGCAGCTCAGCTGGACACGATCAAGACGTACATGCGACTGCGCCACGTGTCGACCCAACTCAACAACCGCGTCATCCGCTGGTTCGACTACCTGTGGCTGTCCAAGAAGTCGCTGAACGAGGAGAAGACCCTCAACCTGTTGCCGGACAAGCTCAAGGCCGAGATCGCATTGCACGTCCACCTGGACACGCTCAAACGGGTGGAGATCTTCCAGAACACGGAGGCCGGCTTCCTGTGCGAGCTCGTGCTGCGGCTCAAACCCGTGCTCTTCTCTCCTGGGGACTACATATGTCGCAAGGGTGAGTCACTTGACAACCATTAACATCAACGCACAACACTGTGTAACAATCATGAGCTGAACGTCTGGTGAGTGGATAAGGAATCCTTTGGGTTATCGAAAATCCAACATTTTTTGTTTAAGTCTAAAATGATACATTCACTCTGTAGATACATGTTATACATTTATTTTTGAGAACGCATACTTCGTAATGTCTACTCTACATTCTTCTTTATCTTCCTCTCATGTAGGCTGTTTATCGTTATATGAAGGTATGTGTATTGTTAATCTCCTTGTATCTACACGGTTGTTAAACTACATTTGTATACATATTTTCTGAGATAAGTTCGTAACAGACAGCATTGTGGCATTGCATTCCACATGTTCAAGTATTGTCCATTTGGATGGCTGAGCCATCGCCTTCGTGTGCTGAAAGTAACATCACGATGGTGAAAACCGAAGGAACGCGGGCGGAGGTGGGACGTGTAGTGGGTTCGACCTATACCATCGCGTGCACACGCAAGCACGGACACGCCAACATACAAATCTGAACTCAAACGCATGCATGCGCACACATACAACACGCACACACACACACACACACACACACACACACACACACACACACACACACACACACACACACACACACACACACACACACACACACACACACACGCACACACACACACACACACACACACACACACACACACACACACACACACACACACACACACACACACACACACACACACACACACAAACAAACAAACATACACGCCAACCAAATCTAATACTCATAATTTTGTATACATACATGCTTATGAATACGCGTGCATCACCTCTGCATGCATGTTTCCTATTTACATCCGGGTAATTTTTGCGCAAATATACTCTTCCCACGGTACAGGTGTATTTCGCTTTGCGAGCCTTTTTATGGTGTGAAGACACTTTCTATAAATCAGATAGATTTTCAGGAAGGACATAAACTATCATTGTCTCGGTCCGCTCTATGCATACGGCTTCATACGACTGCTGATATGCATACGTTTGAATAGCATATGTCTGTTAGAGTCCGGTGACGCGGGAACGAAATTCATATTGGGGTGGGGGGGGGGTGTAACGGAGCTTCAGCACCACTGACAAATTTTGGCCGCCGCATTTCTTCACATCGAGGCTATATTTGGCGGAGATAGATCGTAGAAATTGGTGGTGCAGAAAAGTTGATAAACAAGTGGAATTACTGATTGATAAGTATTAGTCTTGCCTTAATATCATTCATAAAGTTGCAATAAACATATATTGAGTAGCAGTTGTGCTTAAAGTTAGTTAGTTATAGTATTTTAGAATACATTAGTATAGTGAGTGATAATAGGGTAACTCACTTAGGCTTCGATAATTTGTAAACAAGATTTAACAAACCTGATTATGTGGTAGAATATATAGGAGATAAAGTAACAACCATCAAACTACTTACATAAGATAATATCTGTGTAAGCCAGTACTTGCTAGATATTTTGATTAGGTAGCACTGTTGTTAAAATTAAGCAAGGGCGATAGTCGGGCGGCGTAACCTAAATAAATAAAGCAGCCTAACGTAACGTAATTGATTGTATTTAAATTAGGTCACTACCGGTAATGTTAGCGTTCGTGTCAGGATAAATAGTTGGCTGTGTAATTGAAATTTGTAACCTAAAGTGTGCTGTAGTACACAGGAAACAGTCTTTATAAAGACTAAGTTAGTTAAGTTATTAAATAAATTCTGATCGGGATATGGCGCCTTGCAAGCGGCACGTCAAGGCAAATCGACACTTGGTGTGCGATCACTGCCACAGCTGGGTAGATTTTGCATTGTCCGGCTGTGGGAAGTCATGGGCAGAAACCATGGAGGAAGGATTCACCTTTCAGTGCATTGGGTGTTGGAAGGTGGAGTGTCTGCAGAAGGAGATAGTTAGGTTGACAGATATTGTGAAGGGAATGGAGATGGGAATTAGCAAGGAGGCAGGTCGAATGGAGAGAGACGACAGGGAGAGAGGTGAGAATACTGCAAGACTGAAGGAGAATAGCAGTGGCAAGAAAACTGAGGAAAGGAGATTGAGAGGAGGGAAGGTGATTGGAGGGGAAGAAATTGGAAAATCAACAACAGAAAACGTGACAAGCGTGAAGGTGACAGGGAAGAAAGTGACCGTAGAGAAGGAGGGAGGGAAGATGGGAAGGGAGAGGAGAGAGGAAAACGAGATGGGACGAACGAAGAAGGGACGAAAGGAAGTGAGAGAAAATGTGATAGAAGAGAAGTCGATAAAAGGGAAGGTGACAAGAGAAAAAGCGACAGGAAAGAATGGATCGGAAGAGAATGTGACAGGAGAGAAGACGACAGGGGGGAAAGACAACAAGCAGACAGATGCAAACCGAAGAAGGAGCTATTCTAAGGCAGTGATAGAGGGGGCAATGAGGAAAGAGAGGGTGTTTATGGGCGACTCCATTATGAGAAAGACGGACAAGGCACTGAGCGAGGGGAAGGACATCGTTGTTTGTTTACCGGGGGCTAGGATTGAACATGTAACTGACAGGGTAGAGAAGGTATTGGGACATGGCAAGGGGGGGTCTATACTGGTACATGTAGGAACAAATAATGCAGACAGGGAGGGAACAACTGCGATAGTACAGAAGTATAGACAGTTAGTGAGGAAGCTACAGAAGACGAGAGTTGAACAGGTTATTCTGTCAGGAATTTTGCCAGTAATGGGAGGAAGGGGGGCAACGTATAGAAACTGTAAAAGGATGGCGATCAACGCACTAGTTGAGCAGATGTGTGACGAAGAGGGGGTGGGATTCACAGATTTATGGGGATACTTTGTTGGGAGGGAAGATATGTACATGAGAGATGGCCTCCATCTTAGTGGAAAGGGGGCAGCAGTTTTCTCAGAGAACCTGCTGCGATCTGTTGACAGTGGGACAGGTTGTATCTATTTAAACTAGATTCGCAGGGGGGACTCACAGAAAAGCCTGAAAATGGAGGCATAGATAAAGACAGCACAAATAAATCAGCAAATAACAGTGTGGAAAACTCTTCTGAAGCTGGATATAAATGTGTTTGTTTAAATGCAAGGAGTATAGTAAACAAAAGAAATGAACTAAACATTATGGTAGAAGATATTGACCCTCATATAATAGGTATAACCGAATCCTGGACCACCACCGATATATCAGATGCTGAATTGGGACTGACAGGATATGTAATGTTTAGAAAAGATAGAATAGGAAGAAAGGGAGGTGGAGTTATTTTATATATTAAAGAATCTATTCAGGCTTATGAAATAAAATTAGAAAGAGAAGCAGATTGCGAAGAAGCTGTTTGGTGTAACATAGTTACAGGAAACTCAACGTTAACAGTTGGGTTAGTTTATCGAAGTCCAAACATAAGCATAGAAGAGAATGAAAAAATACAAAACGCTATAAGGGAAGTAAGCAAACGGGACTGTATTATTATGGGGGATTTTAACCACGGGCATATACAATGGAAATCTCTACAGAGTATGGGGAGTGAGGACCACAAGTTTTTAGTTTTAGTTCAAGATACATTCCTTTCTCAACATGTGCTAGAACCAACCAGGGGTGAGAATGTGTTAGACATAGTTTTGTCCTCACAGAATGAATTAGTTGACAATGTCAAGATATGTGAGCCACTGGGGAGTAGCGATCACAACCAGATACATTTTACCATCAAAGTAAAATCAGAAAGGAATAGTAAAAAGCAGTATAGGAGAAATTTCCACAAAGGAAGGTATAAGGACATGAGGAAATATTTAGCAAAGATAGACTGGAATAACACACTGAAAAATAAGACGGCAACAGAATGCTGGAATGTATTAAAGAGTGAAATTAAGTGCATAGTCGATAAATTTGTACCCTTCAAAAAACAAGGAAAACGGTCCAAAAAGAAACACTTATCGAAAAAACCCATTAGAAAAATTAAGTACAAACAAATGATGTGGAAGTCATATAGATGTACTGGAAATGATGAAGACTACAACAGTTATAAAGAAGCACTTAACCAAGCTACAGCTGAAATTAGAAATTCAAAGAGAAGCTATGAACAACAATTAGCTAGTAATATAAAACATGACAGCAAGAGTTTTTATGCGTATGTTCGAAGCAAACAGAAAGTTCAAGATAAAGTCGGTCCTCTAGAAGATAGTGCTGGAAATATAATATCAGAGGGATTCTTAATGGCAGAAGACCTGAATGAGTACTTTAGTTCAGTGTTTATCAGGGAAGATATTAGTTCACTGCCAGTACCAGAGGCTAAGTTCAAGGGGGCAGATTCAAACTATTTAGGACAAGTAATTGTAACCCCGGAAATGGTAGGTAAGAAAATAAGGGCTATGAAGGATAATAAATCACCTGGAGTGGATGGTATTCCACCCAAACTACTATTGGAAATTGTAGAACAAATTAGCATACCGCTTGCAACAGTTTTCAATTTGTCATTAGAAGAGGGAGTGGTTCCTTTAGAATGGAAAGAAGCAAACATTATACCGTTATTCAAAAAAGGTTCGAGAAACAAGTCAGAGAACTATAGACCAGTGAGTTTAACATCAGTGATTTGTAAATTGTTAGAAAGACTAATTAAAGATCACATGGTGGATTTTCTTGTTAAACAAAACTTGATAAACCCATCTCAACATGGTTTTTTTTAAAGCGAGGTCATGCTTAACAAATATGTTATGTTTTTTGGAAGACATCACTAAGTGGGTAGATGAGGGATCACCAGTAGATATCGTCTATTTAGATTTTCAAAAAGCTTTCGACAAAGTACCACATCAAAGATTACTGCTTAAACTAAAGGCCCATGGCATAGGAAATGATATAATAAACTGGATAGAACAATGGCTGATTGACAGAAGACAACGTGTAGTAGTTGATGGGGAGGCTTCAAACTGGAAATCGGTATTGAGTGGGGTACCACAGGGATCAGTATTAGGTCCTATATTATTCTTAATATATATCAACGATTTGGATGATGAAATAACAAGCAAGGTGTTGAAATTTGCAGATGATACAAAAGTGTTTAGAAGGATTAAAAGTGATGGAGATAGACAGCATTTACAAGATGATCTTGACAGGTTGATCAAATGGTCTAAAAAGTGGCAAATGCTGTTCAATTTTGGGAAATGTAAATGCCTCCACACAGGATATGGGAATGAAGAAGTAGAATATACAATGGGGTGTACTGTACTAAGTACTACTGTAAAAGAAAAGGACTTAGGGTTAACCATTAGTGCTGATATGAAGGTTTCAGAGCAGTGCGGAATTGCAGCTTCAAAGGGAAATCAAATCCTTGGATTAATTAGGCGAAACATAACGTATAAGGAAAAAGAGCTAATAATACCGCTGTACAAAATAATAGTTAGGCCTCATTTAGAATATTGTGTTCAAGCGTGGAGGCCATATCGCAGGAAGGACATATATATGCTAGAAAGAGTGCAGAGGAGAGCAACTAAAATGAAACCAAAACTGAGGGATCTAAGTTATGAAATACGCCTAAAAATGCGGTTTAACAACACTAGAGACCAGGAGATTGAGAGGAGATCAGATAGAAGTGTTTAAAATATTGAAGGGTTATGAAAATATTGATAGAAATATTTTTTTCTCAGTTAAGAAAGATAGAAGGACTAGAGGACATGAACTTACATTGGCAAAGGAGCAGAGTAGATTGGATATAAGAAAGTTTTTATTTTCACAAAGGACTGTAAATGAATGGAACAGATTACCTGCTGATTGTGTGGGTGCTAGTAGCGTGAATATGTTTAAAAATAAAATCGACACATACCTCAGACGGGCGGGATACACATA
The DNA here is from genome assembly GCA_020002185.1 of Paraescarpia echinospica. Lineage (NCBI taxonomy): Eukaryota > Metazoa > Annelida > Polychaeta > Sabellida > Siboglinidae > Paraescarpia > Paraescarpia echinospica. The sequence goes on along the minus strand of CM034544.1, from coordinate 8,976,601 downwards.
TATAAAAGGGTCGGACTCTCGATAAGCCAAAGGGCTTCCTTGTCCACCTGCCACCTAGAGTTAATTCTCTGGGTGGCAATCTTGTTAAATCTTGTTAAATCTTCCTTGTAGCTCTCCGTTCTCGGTTGGCTCGACTGTGTTATCGGAAGACGGGAGGGGGTGCCGTTGAACATTGTTTTACCGCTGCTGCGCCGCTGTAACTTCAGCACTTCTTCAGCTTCTATCTGCGCTGCTGTCAATTTACCTTCTCTCTGCTGTCTCCACTGAAGTTATGATATCCGAAGACGAGGGGGGGGGTGCCACTTGCCCCTCCCCGTGATCCTGCGTCTATATAAGAGTCTGTATACGACCGACAAGCAGCCAATATTTAAAACATATTCATATATATTGTTTGAAAAACAAAACACATACCCCATTGCAGCTTAACCGAACACTCAAATGTCACGTGTTATAATTCATATGGTACGCGGTTGCTCAACCATGGAGAATAGCATGTACGCTTCATTACATAAACGAAAGAAAGCATTATCGCAACAAATCGGTTGCGTGTCGCTATTTGTCGTCCGCAAATGGACTGAATTGACGTAACTAATGGTGACCGGCACATCAACCTCGGTGTTTGTCGGCTAACGATTGCACGTTGCGCCGGTGAACGCAGAAGATTAAACGTTTGACCATCACAGAACCAGGTCGTTTACCTCGTCTCCATAGGGGGCACGGTAAAAGAACAATATGTTTATTATACACGCATGCAATACGCTCTGTCCAATATCGGGGTGATGTTATAGTCTCATAATGACAGACATTTAATTACTATTGTCTTACGTTTTTGACGCACCTGATAATGACAACAATGAAACTGATGTCATCGAGTACGTAACGGCAGACGTACATTCGAATTGACGGATCCACAAGCGTGACTTCCATCAACTTTCTCTTTGTCCACAGTGCTGATGACGGTGATTGTGTGAACTACATTACTATTGTGACATGATCAAACATAGCCGCATACAGGTGTCACTATAACTTTACCTTTCTGTTATAAAAAACAAAATCTAGGGCCAGAATTTAATAAAAAATATACGACGGAATGTGTGAACGCTCCACATCTTCAGCATCCGTATTTTTTTATTATTTGTTAGACCGTTTTCTAGGCAACACTTCACGTGATGGATACGTTAGTTGTTGAAAAACCAAACGACAACTGACTACGACCCGACTACGACGTTAAAGAACATAGTCAGCGATTTTGTAGTTGCTTAAATCATTAGTCGTGTGATACGAATATTAAAATGTACTTTTGCGACATGCATTCTGCTGTAATTGTACTCGACGGCTGGCGGAGAAGCACAACCAATCGGACACAGCCAGCGGTCATATGCAATTACGTAGGCTACTCCGCCACTGTCTCGTCTGATTCCAGCTGCATGCAGTTATCAAAGGTACAATTTTACAACATAATCACACGTACTGGTCGAACGAGCTGAGGTTTTACTCAGTTGGATACCTTCGTTTTTTCTCGTTATTCTGTCCTTAATTCAGTTTGCTTCCTCAATTAATATAATGTATTGCTAATCCGGCTATGCGACAAAAAAAGTGTATTATATTTACGCAATACCAGCAATCGGTTTTAAAAAGAGAGTACCGTTATAGAAATCATCGAACGAATTTACTTCAATCGCTGCATCTGGTAACGTTCCGGAGCTTAGTGCCAAGCCCATTGAATTTATGTGTTCCGTGGCTTTTGCCTGAACACAGATGGGTAACATCAATTGAGACTCATTGGCATAACTGTTCTGCGCATTCACTTAAATATTCAATTTTTGAATCATGTTAATTGGTGTTTGGTTCAACATCATATACCTTAATCGTTTACCTGATGATTTCAATAATACTACCTAAATTACGTTACAAACATAAGGTAGCACGCTATAGTGCGTTATAGGTCGGTTACGTTTATAATGAGCTTGAATTGAGACACTTGAAACAATCGAATAGACATGGCAACTTTAAGGACAGATACTCTGATACATTATATTAAAAAGTAAATTTATAAACAGTGCGTTTGGAAATATGTGATTAATTTAATATAGTTGTTTTAATACAATTATATAATCACATTACGTTCGTCATAGACAGACCAATACACCTTGACATTCATTTCTTTCACTTTATGGTGCTATACTATTTTTGGCAGTAAATCTATACATATAATACTGCATTAAATATTATATAAAAACAAGTATAACATTCTTAATGTATTTTCACGTAAAATAATAAGACAAATGAGCAATTAAATTATACGGCCCACCATATTAGGACAATAATGGAAACCATTGTTCGTCTATCTTAACGGGGAGCTAAGCAACTGGAAAATAAAACGGCTTTACATGCTTCTAATATCAGCAAGACAGGCACTGTGTTGACCTTTCCTATATGTAAGTTTCTTTATCAAGCAGTCCCACAATTTATAAACGCATCCAATCTCATCCCATGAATAAAGTATGCTTTAAGATCAGTTGACGGGAAACGTTTTTGTAGGCGTGATAGTAAAAAATGGAAGGAAATACACACGAAACGGAAGATTGGATATTATTCCGTCGAGGTTTGCGTGTTGATCGTTTTCTGTCAAGTTTCTGTTAATTGAAGAGAGCGTTGGAATGGAGCATTTGTGATTTTTGTTATGCGTATTTCCCTTTGGTGCGATTAATTTCAACTCTTGTAGCGTGTCACTGCTGTCGCGGCGTTAGGCAACAGAGACAAGTGACAAGGAGAGAACGTAGATGCTGCAGAAGGACTGAGTGAGAGAACAGAACGGACAGAGTGACACCTGACACGGGTCACGTGTCAGCGTGGGTGACGTCACAGCGTCAGACCGTCGTCTGTCATATTGTCAACGGCATCATATGAGCGCTAGATAATAATAATACTAATGATAATAATACTAATATAAATACTTATAATAATAATAATAATACTTTTTAAATAATAATAGTAATAATAATACAGTATATATATATATATATATCATATTATATATTATAATATATATATACATATATATATTATATATATATATATTAATATATATATATATTAATATATATATATATTAATATATATATATATTATAATATATATTATAATTTATAAATATATATTATCATATATATTATAATATATATATATATATATATATATATACGTAATATGAACTCACATTAGCACACATATTTCACAAATAATTGAACACACATTGACATTCAAAAACATGCATTTACAAACAAATGAACACTTATTCACATACAAATGAACACACACTCAGTCAATTGAATTGCACACTAAAGTGAATATGCACACATAACATAACAGATATTCACACACAAACGAACAGATACAGGCGAACGCGTGTGACAACACACCAAATTAACATACAGCCACTCTGTGTGCTGAAATGTTTACGCGGCCACTATTCATAACTAGACAGTTTCATCATATGCCTAATCTCCACCACAACAATGTGATAGCGTTTAGTGATGCAACTGCAACGTTGGCGATTAAATTACAACTCAATATTGTCCACTGAATCGCTTAGATTATTACCGCGAATATTGTTTCGTAACGAGTAGGTAATCTTGCTTCGCGCGATTATATTAGGACAAACCATTTTGTGTAACTGCATTTCAAGGTCCTGGTCTTCGTCTGAAGCCAATGTCAGTTTATTGCATTAAGACCATTCCTTGGCCCAACTGTTCCAGGGGAACTATATTAAATCTATCTTATCAAACATATCTGAGCCGATATGTAAATGCGTGCTACTTGGCATCAGGAGCGATGGGCGTGCGTCGTGTATGTAATACTGAATTGATTAATTATCCCCACACGATTTCGGTTTGCTCCAAACACCTGTTGCCCCCGCTTATTAATGTTCTAAATTCTCATTTGTTTTGCTTTGTGGCAAAAATACACTAATTTATCAGCTGCGCCAGGGTCTTGAGGACGCGCACGTGTGAGTCGGTGCACTAATTTAATGGTCTCACGTCGTCAACACTTGAAAGCAAGACTCAAATAAAAAATACATTATCAAACAGGATGACTGGGTTCGAGTTTGGACAATTTCGTTTGTTTCAGTTCACTAAGTTGCGTAGATAAATTGACATATGGTCATTGACAGCGATGGATATGTGAGAGAAAAAAAACATTCGCGTAGTTATTACAGTATGGTTGAATGCTTCTCATATGAATTGAGTTGGTGTTGAATGGAACAGTTATGTCAATGATAAAGTGTAAAGCGCATCGAGCGGTCACAACAGTCGATTCCGCACTACATAAGAAATTACCTGTACCTTTATTGGACTTTCCAATGAAAGTTGATTCCGGTACCTCAGCATTTAACCATACTCTAGTTCGGACGGCCTCTACTGTCCTGTACACGGGGGATACGATGTGTTTCTCTGGAGGTGTTTGACTAGTGTGACTCCACATGGCTGTATCCAAATCCATGGAGTCTGGTTCGCTACACCCTGACGTGAGATGTCCGGTATTACCAGAACCATAAGATAAAGATAACTATAAAAGATAAACATGTTTTATTAGCAATTCAGCTGAGTTGGATTTACATTATACAGACGATAAAGGAATACAATTAATACTGTGGAAGGCGAGGATTGTGCCACGCGTCAAGGTCCCGGACATCGGGTGCGAACGTTATCGATGGCCTGCTGTAGAGACGCTACCTTCAGGTCAGACGAAGGACAAGGAGCTGACGAAACGTTGTCGATAATGACACGTAATTACCACGTTGCGTTGCTCATACACAATTAGCGTTATGAGTATAGCAACGACAACATCAACGACCACGACGACGACGACAACAATAACAACCATGACAACATCAAAAACCACGACAACAACGACGATACAACAACAACAACAACAACAACAACAACAACAGCGGTGGCGGCTCCAGAAGCAAGTGAAAAACAGAAGAAACAACGGATGCAGCAGCAGCAGCAGCAGCAGTAGTAATATTAATAGCAGCAGCAGCAACAACAGCAGCAACAACAACAACAATAGTAACACCAGTAACTGCAACAGCAACATAATATCATCATTATAAACATGTGTTGTTCATAGTCAGACGTAGAAGGTGAAAGTCGTGATAACAATTGTTGCCACATTCCCCGGACATGTGTAGTGAGGACACTACGCACAAAAAGTATCAAAAATATTATTATTTTTTATTATTTATAATTTTATTTGTTTTTAGGTAAAAACAATTTTAAATCATACGTGTGGCACTGTAACCCACTCCTACGATATTTCTCTCACTATGACAGTGAGTGAAACGGGCATACGCTACGACTACCGATACGATCGTAAGGCGTCGTCTGTAGACATATTCGAGAGGCGGTAATCCGAATAACTGTCAGGAATTTGGCTTCAAACGGTAAGATGACACAGGCGGGACGTAACGGTCGTATGGTCAGTTTCAACGTGGTGTTGTCACTTCACGGTCGCAAATGGATTAAGTCTCTACCATTACCTCAGCTGCCGATACTCTTTGTTGTCGTGCCTTGCAAGCCATCTGGTAGTCTAAACACGGCGAGAGGACACCTTAATAATTATTTAAGCCTCTGCACGAATCCCGTCTGCATCTCTCTTGGCTCGAATTGCTGCTTTGACATTTCCGCGGCGTGACGGTCTAGGGATATTTTAAAGTAGTCCGTTCACCGGGGAAAACAACCGTATTGCGATGGAACGCATATGACACTTCCTGTCACGAAGGCTCGACTTATTAAACATTTCTGACAATTGCAGCCAATTGACTTGATAATCAGTTTTATCCTGAGGACTGCTGATGAGACCTGACTGTCATTGAAGTTACACGTCCGGGAATGCCGAAAGCATGGACGTGAATGGGGCAACGCATGTCAAAAAGAATGCTACGTGCAATGCATTCTGGTAGGACAAATGCAATCTTTTTTCCTCGGTCCTTATGATACGTAGAACTATTGCCTTGGATTCGTGGTGGTTCGAGTTATCCAGAATGCTCTCTCGCTCTTCATCTGTCTCTGTCTGTATGTCTGTCTCTCTCACACACGCGCACACACACACGCACACACACAAAACACACATACATACCAACATACATACACACACAGACACACACACACACACACTCTCTCTCTATATATATATTTATCTCGCTCTCTCTCTCTCTCTCTCTCTCTCTCTCTCTCTCTCTCTCTCTCTCTCTCTCTCTCTCTCTCTCTCTCTCTCTCTCTCTCTCTCTCTCTCTCTCTCTCTCTCTCTCTCTCTCTCTCTCTCTCTCTCTCTCTCTCTGTCTCTCTCTCTCTCTCTCTCTCTCATTCTCTTTCTTTTCTCTTCTCTTCTCTCTCATTTCCTCTCCTGAGTGCATTCTTCCCACCCTCCCCTCTCTCCCTCCTTTCCTCCCTCCCTCCCTCCCTCCCTCTCCCCACCTCCTCTCACCTTCCTTCCTCTTCTCATCCCTCCTCCTCCCTCCCTCCCCCTCTCTGTCTTTTAGCCCCCTCTCTCTCTCCCTCCCTCTCTCCCTCCCTCCCTTGTCCCTAGTGCATTGCTTCAACGTTCATACTATCCATACACAAAGGCATATATAATATTGTTCAGCTTTTATATTCATCAAATATCAGTTGCGTTTCTGAACATTTTCTGTAACACTTTATTGTATCTATATAGCCATTCATTAGACACGTGTCGTTTCCATATTTAAATGCATTGCCAATGTATTATGCGGACACTGATTCGCACTGTCTGTACACTTTGGTCTAGTTTTCTCCGGAGATCACCTACACTTGTTATCGGTTCTAATCTCCCGATGTCTTGTTTTTTTCCGAACGTACACCACCACTGAACATAATAAGCTTACGTTATCTCATATGTAGCTGCAACGCAGTTTCATGTATATTATTAAAAGTAGAGCAAACTGCCCATTTCGCATGGTGTGTGACACGGTATACTACCTTGTCTAACATGAATTATATTCCACACTCGTAAACATACAATTAATGTTTACCCGTCTAAATTTATTAAAAAGAATGAGACATATGCAACTTCTGTTATCGATACCTATGAGAAGACACAATAAGACGCGAAAGTTCCCACTGTTTCAAGTTATCATGTGGATAGCTTCCTGATCAGCAAGGCCATTTGCTTTATAGTTATAGTATAAATATATTCAAGTATAAATTGTGCAAGTTACGCGGAAATCGCTAATTAAATTTAAACGTATCACTCACTCACTAATTTGCTCACTCACTCACTCACTCACTCACTCACTCACTCACTCACTCACTCACTCACTCACTCACTCACTCACTCACTCACTCACTCACTCACTCACTCACTCACTCACTCACTCACTCACTCACTCACTCACTCACTCACTCACTCACTCACTCACTCACTCACTCACTCACTCACTCACTCACTCAGCAGTTGACGAGACGATCGTTGCGCTGCACGTCTGAATGATTTGTCGACTACCTGCCGCCATCACTCGTGTTGCCTGCAGGAGATCTTTGAGCAGCAACTCAGTCTATTATGTGTTGTTGTCAAGTCACATCTTTCTTGGTCTTCCTCTTTCTCTCCCCCCTAAAGATACCCTGGAGTATTTCTCTGGCGTTGCTGTGACGTGTCGTGCGTGGAGTGTATACATCTGATAAAACAAGGGAAACGGTCCAAAAAGAAACACATATCGAAAGAAGCCATTAGAAAAATTAAGTACAAGCAAATGATGTGGAAGTCATATAGATGTACT
>CM034544.1:8951300-8963800 GCA_020002185.1 Paraescarpia echinospica | reverse complement strand
ACAACACGACAAACAATTCAAACATGTTAGTTAGTTAAATTTGAATCTGAGTTACACAAAATATTGGTTTTGTATTTAACAAACTGCATCTCCGCCTGTCTCTCCGTTAAAACTCGCGATTCTGCATTAAATACTTGAAGCACCTGAGCCTCATCTGGCAAAACTATTAACGTCTTATAGGTAATGTACGGGTATTTTCATTGGTTACTTTATCAGTATGCAAACGTATACATTTGTATTCTATTGATATGTTTCAAACTTTCATTCTGTTATTTCATCCCTGTACGAAGCTGAATTATTACAGTAGCAAACACGTTTTTCGTATATATTACTAATAAGTATTTAAACTACTAAAAATCACCACTGTCACAATGTGCTGCCTAAACAAGTCGTTGATCAAAGTGGGAAAATATCCCATCATTCGTGAAGCGCTATTCCTTTTTATTCCTATATTTTATAATTTTCATACAGTTAGTAAAAGGATGTTGTCCTTTCCTAATTTATAATATATTAATTAATATATACTGTTATTAATCCTAGTAATTAGGATGAAGGTATATAGCTACACCGTGTTTAATAAACCCGTAGCAACGTTCGCAGTGTCGGTGGGCTGAGATAAACGCGATACCCTTTGGTGTTCAACGAATCCCAATTCCATGTTCAACACAGCATACTTCCTGTCCTGTTAAATTATAACGCTGGCTAATTCCACATTGAAGAACAGACTGCGTCCCTTTAACGGTGAATATACAACAGTAATACAATTAGCATGTTACTTAAAGGGGATATCTTTTGTGCCTTCCTGAGAATTTGCTAATGACGTTTGTGATGCGTTACATTGTGAATATCCACCGAATCGGTCTCGTAGCATTCTGGAGAATGGTGAGCAAGCGTTGTTCGAGTGGCGGCAGCTAGCGGATTCCTTCGAACTAATTATGAAAATTGTTTTTTTGTAAATAATTTCTGGTGGCGCTATCGGCGACTAAGCTTTCAGCGCTTCAGTTACAAGACAAAAAAAACACGTACGATTTTGGTAATTTATTGGAATTTTGGCCTCACTGGAACGGTTGTGCAAGCCAGCACCGGTTATTTTCCGGTGTCTTGTATTGATTTCGATTGATAGTTCGATAGTTTCCTTGAATACTCTTAGACGTACACTGCTGGTATTTATCACACCGTCCAAAACGATTTAGTTAATCAGGATGTGTTGTTTTAACTTTCATCGCTATCTGTTGAAATTGAATGAAAACGGTCAAATTAATTTAACAAATTCGCTTCATTAAGCACATTGCGATTTTTTTCAATATGCAATAATAACAATAATATATATATATATGTATATATATATATATATTATGTAAACTATATTATGGTATGACTTTACGAAACAAATATCATACAGTACCTGTAATTATTTAGTTGCACCGTAGATACACAACTATGACCGTTGATCTGCGTCAAGTACTGGTGCTGGAGATACTTTGATGGAGAGCCATTTTTTGAGAATATGCAATATATGAAACGTTTATAAATAATCATTTTGTTTGATGATTACAATTTGGAGTAAGACCATTATTAGTTATTAATTAAACCACACATATTCGTGTGTGTGTGCGTGTGCGTGTGCGTGTGCGTGTGCGTGTGTGGTTTGTCCTAGGTAAGTCTGAAATAATGCATACACATTACCTACAGACACAGACACAGACACAGACACAGACACAGACACACACACACACATACACACACACACAGACACACAGATACAACTTGTTTAAATCGTCCGAACAAATTGTGATATTTCGTTGTTTGGGAATCAACATAATTGTGTAATCGCCAAGTTTGTTTATATAAAGAAACAAATATAGACGTAGTTGATGGAGTTGATTCAGGGGAGTATATTCTGGTGATATTGAGCTAATGTTTTGTTTCATTTTGTAGTTGTTTCCCTACATAACGATCACGTTTTATGATTGAATGCTAAGTTTAGATCATCTTTGCCCCACTCCGAAATCGTAGATACATAGCAAAGTGGAACTAGACCACGAACCGGAAATGCAATGGTTTGGTTAGGTATATGCGAACTGTACTACATGGGAAGTTGATATGAACAATTGCGAAGTCAAAATGTAAGAACACGGTTTAAGGAATGCAAGTCAAACGACTTTTGACGAACATGTATTGCTATCATTTTCATTTTCACGAAGTGATTGTCACAAGTGAACGTAGACGCCGCAGACTGTGGTTACGATTCATTCTTCTGTGACACTTAATTGTGACCGCATGTGTTTAATGGCGGGGGAAGCGACGAAACAATCGCCGTTTCACCATTCCGTAGATATTGCACACATGTCACAACGAAACTATCAGTACATAACGAACTACAACTGCAGAAACCGGAAAAATTTTGCGCCTTGCCAACCGGAAATGAAGTCACTTCCATCTAGTCCGACATTCGACGTCGTCGACTTTGAACCGTGTCGCCATTGATGAATGTATATTGTCAGCTACGTCACAATACGGCACGTGTAAACAGGTGAATAAACTACCCTTACCGATTGTCGATTATACAAACAGCCGACGGATTATCGGCATTGATAAACATTGACAGTCGAAACCATGGTCCTAATCAATTTGTCACACAGTGGTCAATCAACTGAAAGAACACCGAAGACAGAACTTCTATTCGACAATGGTTCTAGCGTTGACGTTGCTTCGTTCAGGCAATGTACTTTACTGCATGAATGTCCGTGCCTTCGTCTGTGTGGTTACATGGGCGAACGTGTATTTGTGCAATCGCGCGACTGTGTCTTCATCCGAATTTGACAGCTACCGACTAACTGCGTATTTGTTTTCAATCACGCACGAGACACTTTGCAATGTGGAGAAGATACGATCTCTCAGGGTAGACATATACGAACGATCAGGTAACGTCATCCGTTTGCTCGTGACAACCGAAATCTTCCTGCGTTCTCCTACTCAACGGTGAGCGTTGAAGAGGTGACAAGTATTATTTATGTCTTGGTGGAATTTAAGTTGTTGCCTTTATCAAATAAATTGTATGATAAATGAAGGCCCGAAGTCGGTCGATGCATTCTTACGAAGTCAAACTTCAGTAAATCATTGGTATGCGCGTGACGTCAAGGTTACACCAACGTCAATGGTGTTTTTCCAACAAATTTGTGCATGACTTAAAACACGAGAGCACATTTCACAACACATCAACTGTATATATATAAATTATCTTTAGTTTATTGGAAAGAGATTTTAGTTTGGTTTGGCAGATTGCAAAATAAATATGTCTGGATGTTGACATGTTCTGGACACTACTAAACTGGCCGTACAGTAAATGTGTAAGTGTTGGGCAAGTGTAGTTCTTACACCGCTGATTATAACAATTATTAATTGATTTAGAACATTGTTTGCATCTGTGTTTCAATACGTACCATGTAGGCATTCAACCTAGGGAAATCATTGGCCGATCCTGAGGGGGTCCAGGAGTCCGGACCTCCGTTTTGTGAGCAAAAAATTCGTTTTAATCACATTTTACAGTATAATCATTGACTGAAAATCTGAAGAGACGTGCCACAAATATGTACCTTTTCAAGTGTTCTGTCGAAACCTAAACCCACACTCGTATGTAGCCTCACCCCGTGGTGCTTAAATTTTGTTCCTTCAAATGGTGGAACAAAAAACAAATGAGACTATTGGAAGGGGACAGCCTCGTCCAAACAGTGTTTTTATGTTTTTGGCCACTTATTAGTGAATTGGGATGAAACAATTCTTAACATCACAACAGTATAAGATATATTTACAAAGTGAAATATATTAATTACCTACAAATAAGACTGCTATGTATCATAATGATATTCCTTCTCTGAAGTATTGTGTTCAACATAAGTCAATGTCACGGATTAGCGAGGTCTCCGTACACTAGATGGCTCAGTCTAGTAGGGATCTTATATATATATCAAGGTCAACGCATATGAGAAAGAACGGTTATCGTGAACAAGCAACAAAGAACGAGGACAATTTAATAAACTTTATTACAAGATATCTTCCTTTTGGTAAATAGCTCGATTAACAAAATAAACAGAATAAAGAAATCCCGTAACCAAATCTTAATAGAACATAATAAACAATAACGCTGAATCTTTCGATTATCAAATTCCACTTCCTTTCTAAGGTGGATTATACCGCTACACGACCATACACTAGGCGCCAAGTGTTATCTAAGAATAACTCCCGTAATATAAATACACAATATAAGCTAGTCCTCGCGGACTCTCATTACAGTAATATGTTACAACACACACATATATTTATATATATGTGAATACTTCATGGGTAATAATACCTCACTTCAAAACCCACAGGTAACTACTAATCATAATACAGCAAATAATAGATACGTTCGATCAGAAAATAAACATTTATACTGGGCTAGTCCCATCTCGAATATATACGAACGTTTGTTGAAGTCAACACGCCGAGCTCGGAACACAATTAGAACGGAGTATCTCGGGCGCACGAGTGATGATGCCGGGCACTTGACGATTGCCGTCGTACGCCGCGAATTCTCGAGTCGCGTCCGTTCAGTGATCGCACGGTCGCAAACGATTGCGAAGTCAGTTGAATACGTTCAACTGAAAGACGAAGCCGGGCAGTACACGCTTACCGCCGGCCGCTACGAATTCGAACGAGAGGTCTTGTTTTGTCGCAAACGATCGAGAAGTCGGATGAACGGGTTCGCGCGATTGACGACGCCTGGCAGAATACGTTTACCGCCGGCCGCTACGAGTCGCATTCGGTCAAGCTTTCTGACGATATCGCTGTGAGACCGCTGTTCGAGGATGGCCCGTGCTGGGTGATCGCGTCGCGATTATCGCTCATCGACGCAAATACGTTGGGGCCGACCGGAACGTTGTCTCAAAGTACTGCTGACGTGGCGGCATGGTTTCTTCGAATTTCGATCGAATAGTCACTCTGGACACTGAATATTACACACACACACACAAAAGCTTGGGAACGTAACCCACGTTAACGATTCCCACCACGCTTTACGACTTTCCTTGCCATTCTCTTGGCAGCAGGGCAACCTGTCTAGTTCAACCCTGGATCTGTCCCAGTCCTTCGCCAGTGCCCATATGGCGAAATGCGTACAACAAACGTTTATATAAGCAGACCTAATTACACATCATATGACAGGTTTCCATCATTTCTATTGGCTAATGCAATATACTAGTCAAACTAGGCATTGTGGAACACCCTCTCTACGATTACGGTGAAACCACCTGCTTGCCTAGAAACACTAGCAACAGAATACCACGCTTCACTGAGCGCATCTGCAACCGAGTTGCTGTAATTACGTAACTAAGGCGGTTGGTTAACAATATGTCTATCTACTGGCTTGACCTTCCTCAGTTATCAAATTAAACCTCAGGAAAGTAGATTAAACATCCAGAAATAGCAGAAATGCTACAGTCAAACAGACGAGAAACATTAGTAATCCCAATTCCCAGAGGCAACCCTGATGCTTCCATTTTTGCCCCTTAAATGGGCACATTTACAACGTTTATGTCATAATTGACTTAAACATAAATAAATAGTTACCAAGTTATTTTCAATGGTGTTTGATTTCATGAGTTTCAAACCATTCACTCTCAGGGGCATTGTTGTTGGCCATCGAATGAATAGAATCACAACTGCAATATTGCTAAATTGACTAAAAATCATATCCCATGTACATCATATGGCATTTTTGTAAAGAGTGACAACAGGTCGGATGGGGTTAACGCCCTTCCACACCCGTCCCCTGTTTTTTCTCTGCTCGCCAGATAGTGTGGTGAGCGGGCTGTCCCAGACGTCACTCGGTCGGTATCCTCAGACGTCTACGTTCATCCTTGGGCAAACTTTCGGAGCAGGATATGATTCCTGAAAACTCTCCTGTGGTAGATGTGCTACCTGTTCTGTTGCCTGGCCGGCATCGATACGCACAAATGGAGGAGTGTTACTTGTGTTCACTGTGAAACAACCTTCCACAATGTGCATTTGTTGATTGCGACCGATGAACGCGTGAACGTTGTGTGCCCCGTCCAATATGTTATAAAATAATGTTCATACTAATAATAATATATTCTGTTATTTTTTACCCCTAAATATGTGGAAATCAAGCTTAAAGACACATCAAAATAAAACGGTATGATCAACCTCAAAATCGATAAGCAGTATTATAGTTGTCAACGGTTGAATGGATACGACAGCGAGCTATGGTGCGTAAGGAAGGTTATATAGGTGTTTCAAGAAACAGACGCACAGCATCTCCAGTGATACCAAATGGAGAAACCAAACACTCTTATACGTTGTCCACTTATGTATTGGTTTGTCGGCATGACTTTAATCATGAACTTTCGGACCCCTTTCAACAAGTTGGGAGACTCTGGCTTCACCAAGAATATCTGATGTGCTGTGCACATGTTACGCGTTGTCCAGCATGCATCAACACACCGGAGATTATGAAAACTCCCGAATACACAGTTAAACACAGCTTACAACACAACACCGAAATCACCGCACATGCATCTAACGTTGCACACTCATCACACTGTGTCGTATGAAAAAGACACAGGGCATCGTAGTAGATGTAGTACCGTATAGACATTATTACAATTATATTGTATGTTTTTATTTCGTTGAAATTGGTCAAGAATAATACAATTTTTTCCGTCAGTATAGATCAAACTCATAAAAAATTATGGGAAACATGTAAATAATATGTTTCGTATTCACAACAATAATCAGTTTAATTTATGTCCATTGAAAGTCTTATAAATAATTACATATTTTCCATACAAATAACACATTATTCTAAACCTCACAGAACATGGCGACAATCGTTAGTTAGTTTTAATTAGTTAATTTTAAGAATTATAGAAAATATTCAACACAAACTTTCTACAAATTTGATTTTTCGTACATAAGTTGGTGGACTTGAACGTCGTTTCACCAAACATGTCACACTGCACTGTCGCGTGCTCTCAACCGTTACTAATCGAACAGTTCACGATTTTGCCCCTTCTAGCATCATATCGCCTCACCTCGCTTTGTCTGTGACAGCTAAATACATGATTATCAAGTCATCTATAATCATATGTCGTTATCAATATCCGTTTTGTAGCAAGGCTGGTGCATTATCTTGTTTACCTTTGATCCGGTGAGGGGGTAATATAATTTAATTTATTCCGCCGTCGCGAGGATGGTTTCATGACCAATTGTTGCATGTCGATGTAGTACCGTATCGATAGATGCATTGGACATAAGACATTTATATAAAACGGACTTTTATGCAATGAGTCCGTCTTGTCCAGTTACAGTGAGTCCGTATGGCCCAGTCACAGTGAGTACGTCTCACCCAGTCACATTGGGTCCGTCTCACCCAGTCACAGAGAGTCAGTCTCACCCACGCACAGTGAATTCGTCTTACCCAGTCACAGTCCGTCTCACCCAGTCACACTGAGTCCGTCTCACCCAGTCATAGTGAATTCGTCTCACTCAATCACAGTCCCGTCTCACGCAGTCACAGTGAGTCAGTTTCACCCAGTCACAGTGAGTCTGTCTCACCCTGTCACGATTCCGTCTCACCGACTCACAGTGAGTCCGTCTCACCCAGTCAAAGTGAGTCCGTCTCATCCAGTCACAGTGAGTCCGTCTCACCTAGTCACAGTGAGTCCGTCTCACTCAGTTAGAGTGAGTCCGTCTCACTCAGTCACAGTGATTCCGCCTCACCCAGTCACAGTGAGTCCGTCTCATTCAGTCACAGTGGGTCCGCCTCACCCAGTCACAGTGAGTCCGTCTCACCCAGTCACAGTGAGTCCGTCTCACTCAGTCACAGTGGGTCCGTCTCACCCAGTCACAGTGATTCTGTCACACCCAGTCACAGTGAGTCCGCCTCACCCAATCACAGTGTGTCCGCCTCACCCATTCACAGTGAATCTGTCTCACCCAGTCACAGTGAGTCTGTCTCACCCAGTCACAGTGAGTCCGTCTCACCCTCTCACAGTGAGTCCGCCTCACCCAGTCACATTGTGTCCGTCTCACCCAGTCTCAGTGAGTCCGCCTCACCCATTCACAGTGAATCTGTCTCACCCAGTCAAAGTGAGTCCGTCTCACCCACTCACAGTGAGTCCGCCTCACCCAGTCACAATGAGTCCGTCTCAACCAATCACATTGAGTCCGTCTCACCGAGTCACAGTGAGTCCGTCTCACGCAGTCACAGTGAATCTGTCTCACCCAGTCACAGTGAATCCGTCTCACCCAGTCACAGTGAGTCCGTCTCACCCAGTCACAGTGAGTACGCCTCACCCACTCACAGTGAATCTGTCTCACCCAGTCACAGTGAGTCCGCCTCACCCACTCACAGTGATTCCGCCTCACCCATTCACAGTGAGTCTGTCTCACCCAGTCACAGTGAATCTGTTTCACCCAGTCACAGTGATTCCGTCTCACCCAGTCACAGTGAGTCCGTCTCAACCAGTCACAGTGAGTCCGTCTCACCCAGTCACAGTGAGTCCGTCTCAGTCAATCACAGTGGGTCCGCCTCACCCAGTCACGGTGAGTCCGTCTCACCCAGTCACAGTGAGTCCGTCTCATTCAGTCTCAGTGGGTCCGTCTCACCCAGTCACAGTGAGTCCGTCTCACCCAGTCACAGTGAGTCCGTCTCACCCACTCACAGTAGCTCCGTCTCACCCAGTCCCAGTGAGTCCGCCTCACCCACTCACAGTGAGTCCGCCTCACCCACTCACAGTAGCTCAGTCTCACCCATTCGCTGTGGGTCCGTCTAACCCAGCTAGTTCGGTACTTTTGCAGTTTAGGCCCGCACCTCGAAAAAACCCATGGCAACGGTCACCTACAGTCACCAAACTTCACATCACATATGTACAACACCTATTCTACACATATACATTTGTCACGTTGTAAAACAATTAAATTTACCGTCTTTTATCGATAAAAATGTACAAGAAATTCACTCGTTTTTGTGTTTATACATGAGTTCCACCGGATACTCCGGTAGGTGGCGACACTTTATGGTTACCTCTAGACTTGTGGATAGATCATAATTTATATTTGATTAATAACTGTAAAAAAGTTAATACAATACGCGATATTTAATTAAATAAGATTTCCTTAAATTCAGTGTTGACAGTAAGTGGAGGTTTTATTACGACTATTGGTTTGTGTAAATACTAGTGCATTTTAATATTGTTTATCAGAGGCAATTCATCATAGCTATGCTACAATACATGTAATAATTAGTTTTGTGTTTTACAAACATCTTGTTTTGCAAACAAGATATTGTTTTATTTCCTGAAAATAATAAGTGAGCTTTATTATAAACAGTGAAGGTGAATTAAAAAATGTAGTTAACACGTGTGCTTGCCATGAGATTAGTGAATGGTTCAACAGTTTAAAAAAATGTTAACATCAATAATGTTAGCGGTATGAAAGACTGAATATTTTATGGGATTTAAATGGGGCATCCATGGCGTTAGGCCATGGATGCCCCCTTTCGGAAATATGTTCTTTTTACTTATTGTGAAACCATACAATATTTTATTTATTATAAATTATTCCTGTTGTTTATATTTTACATGTTAACAATATTAGAAAGTTTTTATGTGGATTAAAAAATAGCTATACAAAGTACTTTATTATAATATTGGCATAGTATTAATGATCATGAAAACCTTTGTATGATATAGTATTTGGCAGATTATTGTATTTGTTGGTAAAACATAATAATGTTAAGTTGTTTGTAAATTTCTAATTGATGTGTTATGTGACAATGTGCCATTTTTAAAGATGAATTCGTGAATGTTTGGAGAACTTATATTTCTGAATAAACTCTCATGTCTCAATATATTTTGCAAAGTGTTGGTCGGCTCTGAAAAGACCCGTGGGTTGTTCTTGTTTCTTCCGATAGCTGCAGTCCACCGTGTTCGTGTAGCTGGTCAAACTGGATGACCCCTTCAGATGTCCAAGAGGATGGATGTCCTGGAATGGATCCATCCCGAATTTGACATCTCGCCTTGCCACACTCTCGCTTGTTTCAACATTTCGCCTTCATCACCTTATATGTTATTATATTCATAGCTTTCTATGGTGGCGTATGGTGAAACTACAGACTACAACCAAATTAGATTCATAATGATTTTGAAGGTGCATTATTTTATCAACGTGCAGGTGTAGGCTCCCCAAAAAGCTCTCTTGAGACATCATACAGCACCCCCATTTAAATCTCAAACGTAACTGGTTTCCAACAAGTGAAACTATTTTACCTTAGCAAGGTGGAGCATATGCACACATCACATCTCCCAACTTATGGGCCTTTTGGCATCCTACGCTCAACACTGAGTGTCGATTGCCACGCCGCATTATACTTATTGATTTTACCCGTTTTTTATATTAAAAAATAAAACTCAAACACACAAGTCCATCAACCAGAATTGGCTTATTTGTTTCTTTACACAATTCCTTTATGTAATATTAATTTACTTATACAGTATACGTTTACAGTGTATCTTTGCACAAGACAGTCACATAAATTATCCTTTAATATCAATAAATAGATGATTTAGAGGATGATAATATCAAGCAAAATGCTGAAATTTCACACAAATTATTAACCAATGAGCATTGATTACTTTTACTGGCATCCGAATATACGTTCGTTATAATGGCCGTCTGGTAAAATTTAGCAACGTGATAAAATGGCCACTCAAAGTTATATCTGACCACTACTATTGTCCATGTTAAATTATACTATTATTGAGTATTATTTATAATGCATATAACAGGGAGAGCCCAGTAAAACATATAACAGGGTGAGCCCAGTAAAACATATAACAGGGAGAGCACAGTAAAACATATAACAGGGAGAGCCCAGTAAAACATATAACAGGGTGAGCACAGTAAAACATATAACAGGGAGAGCCCAGTAAAACATATAACAGGGTGAGCCCAGTAAAACATATAACAGGGAGAGCACAGTAAAACATATAACAGGGAGAGCCCAGTAAAACATATAACAGGGTGAGCACAGTAAAACATATAACAGGGAGAGCCCAGTAAAACATATAACAGGGAGAGCACAGTAAAACATATAACAGGGAGAGCCCAGTAAAACATATAACAGGGAGAGCCCAGTAAAACATATAACAGGGTGAGCCCAGTAAAACATATAACAGGGTGAGCACAGTAAAACATATAACAGGGTGAGCCCAGTAAAACATATAACAGGGAGAGCCAGTAAAACATATAACAGGGTGAGCACAGTAAAACATATAACAGGGTGAGCCCAGTAAAACATATAACAGGGTGAGCCCAGTAAAACATATAACAGGGTGAGCACAGTAAAACATATAACAGGGTGAGCCCAGTAAAACATATAACAGGGTGAGCCCAGTAAAACATATAACAGGGAGAGCCCAGTAAAACATATAACAGGGAGAGCCCAGTAAAACATATAACAGGGAGAGCACAGTAAAACATATAACAGGGAGAGCCCAGTAAAACATATAACAGGGAGAGCCCAGTAAAACATATAACAGGGAGAGCCCAGTAAAACATATAACAGGGAGAGCCCAGTAAAACATATAACAGGGTGAGCCCAGTAAAACATATAACAGGGTGAGCACAGTAAAACATATAACAGGGTGAGCCCAGTAAAACATATAACAGGGTGAGCCCAGTAAAACATATAACAGGGTGAGCCCAGTAAAACATATAACAGGGTGAGCCCAGTAAAACATATAACAGGGAGAGCCCAGTAAAACATATAACAGGGAGAGCCCAGTAAAACATATAACAGGGAGAGCCCAGTAAAACATATAACAGGGTGAGCCCAGTAAAACATATAACAGGGAGAGCCCAGTAAAACATATAACAGGGTGAGCACAGTAAAACATATAACAGGGTGAGCCCAGTAAAACATATAACAGCGAGAGCCCAGTAAAACATATAACAGGGTGAGCCCAGTAAAACATATAACAGGGTGAGCCCAGTAAAACATATAACAGGGTGAGCCCAGTAAAACATATAACAGGGTGAGCCCAGGAAAACATATAACAGGGTGAGCACAGTAAAACATATCACAGGGAGAGCCCAGTAAAACATATAACAGGGTGAGCACAGTAAAACATATCACAGGGAGAGCCCAGTAAAACATATAACAGGGAGAGCAGTAAAACATATAACAGGGTGAGCCCAGTAAAACATATAACAGGGAGAGCACAGTAAAACATATAACAGGGAGAGCACAGTAAAACATATAAGAGGGTGAGCACAGTAAAACATATAACAGGGAGAGCCCAGTAAAACATATAACAGGGTGAGCCCAGTAAAACATATAACAGGGAGAGCCCAGTAAAACATATAACAGGGAGAGCCCAGTAAAACATATAACAGGGAGAGCCCAGTAAAACATATAACAGGGAGAGCCCAGTAAA
>CM034544.1:8916632-8950300 GCA_020002185.1 Paraescarpia echinospica | reverse complement strand
CCTCCCATCCCACCTACCACCTGTGGTGTTCCCCTTTTCCTGCGGACTTGATGTCTCGGCGCCTCTTTCCTCTTCTGCGGTCTGCTGACGTCAATTTTTGTGAAGTGATCAGCCCGCATCATCCGATTTCTGATCAATATTCCCGATAAACTGCTTTGTAAATGTGTATTGTGTGGTAAACAATAAATACTGACACGCGGTTGTTTGTGAATGAACAGCGCACCTACCAATTCCACACAAGAAATGTTGTTGATAATGCAACGCCTCATGTCTTTATCATTAACACGTGTGACTGACATTAACGTTCCTTCATAATCTCGACATTTCACTTATCACGTCTAAACTATTAATTTAGTGAAAAACAAAAACCTATAAAATATTCGCTACGACTAGGAACGACATGCAACGTTTTATGTAGTTTTGGTGAACCCATCAAACAAAACTATCAGTTGTTTAATTCCATATAAATAATTACTTCGAATGATTTCACAGTTCGCCGCTGGTGCAATCGTGTGCATTCTCGCAAGGGTGTGACATGATGGCGAGATGCTGCAAGTCAAGTCCGGAACCTACTGCCAAGTGCACTGGACTGGCGATAAATGTCGGCCGCGCAAAAACCACGAAGAAGTATGTAATGATTTAGTGAGATATATACATAAACTTTCCTCCAGAATGAACGAGACATTTATGTTAATTAATTATAATTAAGAATACAAGTTGATTGATATTTCTGCACTATGACATAAAATATCGCTGGCCTACAGGCCACCATAAAATTACTTATAGGTCTACCAAACTAGTACTTATATTATATAATAGTTAATTTAAATAATAACAGTTATTATAATATAATATATATAATAAAAGGAAATAAAAATATAAATAAAGTGCAAGCACTTTAGAAATACAAGAAAATAGGTAATGAGTAAAAAGTAAATACAAAATATAAATTGTCAACAGTTGACATTACTTGCTTTAATTACCACTAACGTTAACATTACCAATTAATACTAAATGAACAAACCTAACTCATATTAACTAACATTGACTACCACATTTAGTAAAAAGGTAAATTCTTATATAGCGCAGTATCCAGTACCCAGGACTGCTCAAAGCGCTTTACATTTTACTCCCTGGCAGACCTGTTCGATCGAGCACCATCTTGACTTTTCTGAGAAGCATCCAGCCACGCTGCAATTAAAGCGCGAAGATTATTGGTACACAAATATCCACTACTATCTATAGCCAGGTACACTTTCATACAGCTGAGTGAACTGTAGCAACGCAGAGTGAACGAACTTGCCCAAGATTCGACACCCCAGCACAGGATTCGAACATGGGTTTTCTCGGTCGAGAGTCCGAAGCTCTAGCCTCTGCACCTCCGCTCCATGCAACAATTATCCATACCCTTCCATCTGACAGTAGTTCTTTCGGTTCCTCATATTTGAAGACTTCTGTTCGGGTCTCTGCTGTTTATGCAACATCACAGCTCTTGCCATGAACACCGTTTGCTTACGCCATGGTGATTCTTTCGCTCATCCATGTGTTTTCTTGTCTTTACAATATCTTCAACAACCTTAAGAGCGCAGTTGACACCGGGGATGAAACAATTCTAGCAGAAGCACAGTTCATGAAATGCAGAGAAAATGCGATCAGGAAAAGAGCCGTGTAAAAGTGTAGAATTATTAAACACATCCTTATATTGTTCAATACCTATGCCGGGGTATTCTAGTCGCAACACTGCAATTTCACTAACGAAATCTTTTCCCAGATCAATCTCTTGATCACGTGTCCCATCTAGCTGTACTGAAAAAATCTCAAAAAATGTTATAAGTATTGTTGGCATTACCTCTCAAGAAACAAGTTATTTTTATTTCTGAATATTTAGCCAATATTTTGCTGCGGTACTAGTGTGTCACATAACCAGAGCCACGTGATAAAAGCTGCAAAATGATGGATTGCAGTTCATGTACACGTATCGAACTTGACAACGCAGCAAAACATTTCGTTGACGAGAAATATTCGAAAATATAAATAGTAAGTTTCGTGAGAGGCAATGTAAAAAAGAACCCAGAAGATCCTTGCAATAAGCCATATGCAACATAAGTATGTGTTATGAAATCAAACAAGTTATATAAACATAGCCATATATCAATATATATTTATTACTATTTATAAATACGCAATATGTAATGTGAAATAATTTTATTTGTTTCGTTATATTTGGCAAAACTTGAAATAAGTTAGATGTTTTAATATAACCTAAATTTTAGTGCGCAGCAAAAGGTAAATTTGTATGTATTCAGGTAATTAACGTAATTCGTGAAACGTTAATTCGTTAACTCTGCCGCAAGGTGTAATTGAAAAGATCACCACATTAAACAAAGACTGGCTGACAATGTGGAATAAGCACGATCAGGCCACCTACTAGCTATACCACGTGAGAGAATAATACCTGGAATGCGTTGTGTAATACATGTTTAATCGCCTAAAGCAACATATTTAGCGCTACCAGTTGTATGACGACTCTGCTGTGTTTTCCACTGTTGTGGGAACATTCAACGGTCTTCTTTCCTAGAAGGGAACAGAGGAAAACGAATGGACCCGAAGTGGACAGTTCAAATAAATGTAATGATAGTATATATATATATATATATATTATATATATATATATATTTAGTATATAACTTATTATGACAATTGCTATACCAGAACATTGGCGATCAACAGTTTAGACATTGAACACATCCTTGAGTCGGTCTTATATATAAATGTGCTAATTATTTTAATGTGAAATGACAAAACCAGAAATTATCATACGCAGATGTTAGCCTGCTAGATATGTGACATCTTGTGGTTGTTTATTTTGTTTCACGAAGACACAAACAAAGAACAGACGGCCAGAATAATGCGCGTTAGCCGATTATATTCCTTATTTTATCGGTTATTTGTTGTCATTTCAATAACAACAGAACACGCTGTCCAAACGTAGGTTTAAACTACTGATATTGGTAACATGATCTAAGTATAACACATTCATGAACTTCAGAACTAAACATGAATTTGCACACAAAAAAGTGTCTTAAATATAACTTACCAAATGTTATAAATGATATCCCTGATTTTGTGAAAGATAAGATAGTGACCCATAGTTTGAAAGGATTCTCAAGTTATGCTAAAAACTACATAGTACAAAAATACAACGTCACGTGCAAAATACTAAATTGCTACACATGCTAACTAAATTAATAAATTATAAATGAGAAACACAGTAAATAAAAATGAATCTTTTAAACTTATATAGCCGCATACATGCGTACATGCACATTCAACACATTACAAAGCACATTACATCAACAAAACAACCATCATACACATTATGTAAGAGAAGACAAATACATTTCTTTTTTTAATGTTTGACATAATCATTATATATATTTTTTTAAATCCTAGGATTTGATACACTAAAAATATTGTTCTGGGTGGCTCCTGTGATAGCGATCAGTTTAGATCTTACTAGGAGTCTCCCATCCCACAGCAACTGTTTTTAAAATGTATACTATATTCTGTTGATTGCATATTTTCAGTTGTATTGGACACTTCACATTTCAATATTACTGTATATGCCGGTATGTGTGTATATGTTTGTAATACATGTATGTGTGTATATAATTATACATAATTTGTATTGTTTTAATGCTGTTGGGAAAATAAAATCATCCTTATTCTTATCATGCCACATTTTATTTGTTGCATTCGTTATTTTTACTTGCAATTATGTCCAAATCCGTATAACATTTTCCAATGATTAAGGGTTCATCTCAGAACGTCGATGTACGATATCAGACGAAACTACTTTCGTTTGGGCGAGAGAAGATCAAAGGCAGTTTCGCCTCGCGTCAGATATCGATATGTTACGCTTCAGACAAATTATGTTAATATTGTTATAATAATATAAATATTAACAAACTTTCGTATGACGATGGTGGGGGGCTGAGGTCAGATGAAAGTAATTTCGTCTGATATCGGACATCGACGTTCTGAGATGATCTCAAACCGTCCTAGAGTATTGATATTCTAATCACGTGTGATGTCCAACGTACATACATCACGTAAGAGCTGACACGTTTATACAACGTCAACAGTTGTTGCACTTCGCACGCTTTAACGCATCCCGCGTTGCATCAGAAGGTGCAAGTAAGGTTGGTTTGCATTTTATCCGGCTCACTTCGTCTTTGGCCACCTGTTTGGCGATACTTAGAAGTGAAAGTATGTGTGTGTAATTGAAGTTGCATCTTCTTCACACGCGTTGCGAAGCCAGGCTTTGTCAAAGCTAGAGCGCATTTCAGGCATAAGCAAGATCCAATATAGCTTCTGTCTAGGTTTTAGTGTTGATTCCTGAAGAAATGACAGTTCTCTGCACAACAGTACATTAGGATGAGGACTGTGAAAGCTCTATTAGAGCAAATTGGGTACATTCATAACCATCCTTTTGTCAGAAAGTTATCAGGTCAGGATCACGAAAGTCTTCTTTCTGCACGCTATCTTCAGCTTTATAATAACTGTATGGCGTCCCTGTCTGACATCGTAATCTGAAATTTTGGTCTTTAGCTGTTCTCGTCCTTATAAAGACATGATGATTTATTTTCTTAACCGAACACACAATGAACCGCTGTGTCCTTGATAACCAGGGATCCTCCATGTGGAAGAGAAGAACACTCAGATCAAAACTCTTCACAGTCACTGACAATTGTTTTGTTCGTGGCTCCGCGCGGTAAACAATTTAGACAACGGATATTTCTCTTGTTACAGAGCCGCTTTTCAGATACAAACAATTTAGACAACGGATATTTCTCTTGTTGCACAGAGCCGCTTTTCTACAAACAATTTAGACAACGGATATTTCTCTTGTTACAGAGCCGCTTTTCAGATACAAACAATTTAGACAACGGATATTTCTCTTGTTACAGAGCCGCTTTTCATATACAAACAATTTAGACAACGGATATTTCTCTTGTTACAGAGCCGCTTTTCAGATACAAACAATTTAGACAACGGATATTTCTCTTGTTACAAAGCCGCTTTTCAGATACAAACAATTTAGACAACGGATATTTATCTTGTTACAGAGCCGCTTTTTAGATACAAACAATTTAGACAACGGATATTTCTCTTGTTACAGAGCCGCTTTTCAGATACAAACAATTTAGACAACGGATATTTCTCTTGTTACAGAGCCACTTTTCAGATACAAACAATTTAGACAACGGATATTTCTCTTGTTACAGAGCCGCTTTTCAGATACAAACAATTTAGACAACGGATATTTCTCTTGTTACAGAGCCGCTTTTCAGATACAAACAATTTAGACAACGGATATTTCTCTTGTTACAGAGCCGCTTTTCAGATACAAACAATTTAGACAACGGATATGTCTCTTGTTACAGAGCCGCTTTTCAGATACAAACAATTTAGACAACGGATATTTCTCTTGTTACAGAGCCGCTTTTCAGATACAAACAATTTAGACAACGGATATTTCTCTTGTTACAGAGCCGCTTTTCAGATACAAACAATTTAGACAACGGATATTTCTCTTATTACAGAGCCGCTTTTCAGATACAAACAATTTTGTACAATAGACAACATAGTGCTGATTCGTTCAATTCAACGCAAAGTATCGAGATCTTTTGTAACAGTTCTGCAACTAAAACGGTATGATCCAAAAGTGACCTCGCTCGTCTCAGATATTCAGTTTCCACGGTTACGTCCTATGGTGACATCTGGTTCATCTGTCCCTTTTTTCCTCGCCAAGGACGTGTATCGATGCTTCACCTAGACATGGCTCCGATTGTAAGGGAATACTTGCTTTCTGTAGGCCACAGCATATATCTTCATTGTATAGTGCTACCTGAGTGTAGACGTGAATAATTAATTATTTAAAAAATCCATTATTTAACAAGTTTGTGTTATCCCCCCAATATACCAGAATTACCCCAAGGGGGTAGTTATCCCCAGGTTAAATACCTGGTGGGTCCAGTGATACAATGTAGCCCTTTATACATACACTGCCTGCTTTTGGCGTCTCTTACACGCCCGACCAGGAAGCAACTCCAGCCGCTTGGAGCAAGAACCAGTGGGTCCGAGACAGAGACCACAACTCTTGGAGTCAATGACTTCCCTTTACCTTTGTATATAGGCACTAGGTAAAAGGTACCAAACGATTTAGTGTAAGCGGTTTTTAATCTTTTGTGGCTGCGACCCAATTATTGGCCTTGGGTATTGCTTGGCGACCCATGTCTTCAAAAGGTTTATTTGTAATAAATACTAAAACAAATAGACATAACAAAAAAATTATAAATGAGAACATTTATTAAAACGTCTTTGTGGAACAGTAATATATCGTTTGCTTTTGCGGCCGTTAAAGTTGCACAGTGACTTAAACTCTTTGTTACGTGGACGTCCAATTTAAAGTCCCCTGTCGTGAGATTAGAAGTGACTCAGCTTAGTGAATCAAATTATTTGCATTAACTGGATTAAGAGGCGACACGTTTAACCATAAATACTATATGGCACGAGAATCGAGATACCGGATGCATCATTATGTCGCTGAATAGAATTAACGGACAACAATTTTGTTTGTGTCAGTGTCATAAAAATTGTACTTTGTGGAACGAAGCTTCAGGCGCCTTCCTTGCGAAACGAATATCTGGCCAGAATAGATTCCTATACAGCCGCAAATGCCTTCTTTTTTTCAAAGCGAATACAGTGTATTTAACAATATTTCAGATGGCTACCCAGCGAATTAGCACCAGAGGGCCAGCGGAGAAGAGAGCCTTTTGCTTACTGAAATTCCAACTTTTGTGTTTTAAACAAATTCACGCAACTAGCACCCACGCCTTCAGTAGACCGTATTTTTACATTAATTCATGAGAATGAATACACGCTGACATATAATCTGTAAAACTGCTCTTACACGGCTATTGCACGTTCAGATCCCCTAGTTTACCATGCTATAATAGTTTCACCAAAGACCGAACACTGTGAGACCAATAACTTGTATTCAAACAATGGTGTGCATTGAAAACTATCCGCGAGAAGGCGCCACTGTAATATTATACTGCACGTCGTGTTCAGTTGGGCTGGGTTCTTCCGAGCGTAGAAATCTTAGTTAAGATGAACAAGCTGAGAAAAACTTTAGGGCGCACCTTGGCAAACGATATGTGCATCGTGCAAACACGTGCACTGTCTGCGGTTCGAACGCGTAGCATGGCGTTACCAAACGTGCGCGTGAAGATGTGACAATCAGACTGATTGCTCGAATGACGTTTAACGCGTGAACGGACGTCAGTACGTTTCCTTGCATGCGTTTTAATCGAAACGCACATGCGTGGTCACGCACATATCATGTTATCCATATACTATACATAGGCACACTTAGCATAACGAATATGTATTACACTCATGCATAATAGTTTGTGTTCGTTAACCAGTCTTTTACCAGACTACACGGTATATCTACGCCAAACCAAATCCAGCTTTATTTGAAATATGCCAAGCTGCAGGTGCAGGTGCAGCCAATTGTGCACAATGCACTCTGTACAGTGCAGCCAATTGTGCACAATGCACGCAGTGCAGTGCAGCCAATTGTGCACAATGCACTCTGTACAGTGCTGCCAATTGTGCACAATGCACGCAGTGCAGTGCAGCCAATTGTGCACAATGCACGCTGTGCAGTGCAGCCAATTGTGCACAATGCACTCTGTATAGTGCAGCCAATTGTGCACAATGCACGCAGTGCAGTGCAGCCAATTGTGCACATTGTACTCTGTACAGTGCAACCAATTGTGCACAATGCACTCTGTACAGTGCAGCCAATTGTGCACAATGCACGCTGTGCAGTGCAGCCAATTGTGCACAATGCACTCTGTACAGTGCAGCCAATTGTGCACAATGCACGCTGTGCAGTGCAGCCAATTGTGCACAATGCACGCTGTGCAGTGCAGCCAATTGTGCACAATGCACGCTGTGCAGTGCAGCCAATTGTGCACAATGCACTCTGTACAGTGCAACCAATTGTGCACAATGAACGCATTGCAGTGCAGCCAATTGTGCACAATGCACGCTGTGCAGTGCAGCCAATTGTGCACAATGCACGCTGTGCAGTGCAGCCAATTGTGCACAATGCACGCTGTGCAGTGCAGCCAATTGTGCACAATGCACTCTGTACAGTGCAGCCAACTGTGCACAATGCACGCTGTGCAGTGCAGCCAATTGTGCACAATGCACGCTGTGCAGTGCAGCCAATTGTGCACAATGCACGCTGTGCAGTGCAGCCAATTGTGCACAATGCACGCAGTGCAATGCAGCCAATTGTGCACAATGCACGCTGTTCAGTGCAGCCAATTGTGCACAATGCACTCTGTACAGTGCAGCCAATTGTGCACAATGCACGCTGTGCAGTGCAGCCAATTGTGCACAATGCACGCTGTGCAGTGCAGCCAATTGTGCACAATGCACGCTGTGCACAGCCTGTGCACAATGCACTCTGTACAGTGCCAATTGTGCACAATGCACGCTGTGCAGTGCAGCCAATTGTGCACAATGCACGCTGTGCAGTGCAGCCAATTGTGCACAATGCACGCTGTGCAGTGCAGCCAATTGTGCACAATGCACGCATTGCAGTGCAGCCAATTGTGCACAATGCACGCTGTGCAGTGCAGCCAATTGTGCACAATGCACGCTGTGCAGTGCAGCCAATTGTGCACAATGCACGCTGTGCAGTGCAGCCAATTGTGCACAATGCACTCTGTACAGTGCAGCCAATTGTGCACAATGCACGCTGTGCAGTGCAGCCAATTGTGCACAATGCACGCTGTGCAGGTCAGCCAATTGTGCACAATGCACGCTGTGCAGTTCAGCCAATTGTGCACAATGCACGCTGGGCAGTGCAGCCAATTGTGCACAATGCACGCTGTGCAGTGCAGCCAATTGTGCACAATGCACTCTGTACAGTGCAGCCAATTGTGCACAATGCACGTTGTGCAGTGCAGCCAATTGTGCACAATGCACGCTGTGCAGTGCAGCCAATTGTGCACAATGCACGCTGTGCAGTGCAGCCAATTGTGCACAATGCACTCTGTACAGTGCAGCCAATTGTGCACAATGCACGCTGTACAGTGCAGCCAATTGTGCACAATGCACGCTGTGCAGTACAGCCAATTGTGCACAATGCACGCTGTGCAGTACAGCCAATTGTGCACAATGCACGCTGTACAGTGCAGCCAATTGTGCACAATGCAAGTGCAGCCAATTGTGCACTGCACGCTGCAGTGCAGCCAATTGTGCACAATGCACGCTGTGCAGTGCAGCCAATTGTGCACAATGCACTCTGTACAGTGCAGCCAATTGTGCACAATGCACGCTGTGCAGTGCAGCCAATTGTGCACAATGCACGCTGTGCAGTGCAGCCAATTGTGCACAATGCACGCTGTGCAGTGCAGCCAATTGTGCACAATGCACTCTGTACAGTGCAGCCAATTGT
Organism: Paraescarpia echinospica; assembly: GCA_020002185.1. Classification (NCBI taxonomy): domain Eukaryota; kingdom Metazoa; phylum Annelida; class Polychaeta; order Sabellida; family Siboglinidae; genus Paraescarpia; species Paraescarpia echinospica. Next base: position 8,940,756 of record CM034544.1, on the reverse strand, counting down.
GCACAATGCACGCTGTACAGTGCAGCCAATTGTGCACAATGCACTCTGTGCAGTACAGCCAATTGTGCACAATGCACGCTGTGCAGTGCAGCCAATTGTGCACAATGCACACTGTGCAGTGCAGCCAAATGTGCACAATGCACGCTGTGCAGTGCAACCAATTGTGCCCAATGCACGCTGTGCAGTGCAGCCAATTGTGCACAATGCACTCTGTACAGTGCAGCCAATTTTGCACAATGCACGCTGTGCAGTGCAGCCAATTGTGCACAATGCACGCTGTGCAATGCAGCCAGTTGTGCACAATGCACGGTGTGCAGTGCAGCCAATTGTGCACAATGCACGCTGTGCAGTGCAGGCATTTGATAGTGGATGAACAAATAGGAATCTGCATTGTATCGCAGGTGTTTCCGGGTCTCTTCAATCATACAATCGAACTTCGCTTTACGGTCACCTCGGTAGTTCAATCACCTCGTACTTACGGCCACCCTACGATATACCTTGTGTCTATAAATTGTGTCTGTAACAGCAAAGTATAGGGAACTAGATTTACTAATACGGTCACCTCGTTATTCAGGTCAGATCTTGTCCAGTCCTAGACGGGATCTTAATATTGAGGTTCCACTGTAAATCCGTATTGATTATCGGAAACCTGTCATCTACGTGGCATGATATACACCTACAGGTATTATACCTGCCAAACTTTTTTTTTTAATTCCGTGAGATTTATCAGCGGTTCAGCACGCTTCCCGTGTCGTCCTGTCTCGTCGCGCTGTCTGTCGGATCTTGACATCGGAATACGGGGAGGGGGGAGGCGTTAGAGGGGTTAGATTTCTCGCCTGAACTTCAGCGGTTCAGCACTTCTCAGCACGTCTCCCGTGGTGTCGTGCTGTCTCGAAGACGGGGGGGGGGGTGCTGTTGGAGATATGAAGCAAACGTCCGGGAGAGTTGGCTGTCTTCCGATAGATATGGAAGTACACCGAAAATCAATGGTACTCCCGGAAATATCGGGAGAGTTGGCAGGTATGAGATATACACAACCACGCTCGCCTAACACGCCCCACTTAACTCAACACGTCCACACCTGTCGTGAGTTAAACGCAGCGTCAAACGACGTCGTAACAAACGCAACGTAACAACATCGACAGGGCGTTAAAATCACCCTAATAGCTCATCTTTACTCGCGTTATGTTTTATGAGTGCATCCTCAGACTTCGACCCCCAATCGCACCGGATGAACCCTCGTAAAAGTGGGGTCAGCAAGTGGATAGTTTACGTCCGGCGAGAAGACCTCGGAGTGGGCGGCTAATAAAATTAAAAGTGAGCACCATTTAACCCCTCTCCCGTCCCATAATTGCGGTTTAATGACCTACCCAGAACAATTGTTCGTTCTCGATTGGGTCATTGGAATGCAATGTTAAACTTTATTAAAGGAGGAAGACTGACAATGACACAGCGCCTCCAGAATAAGTCAATTCGCGTCACGTTCTCTCGTTGTTTACATAGACTACCGCACACGTTGATCGAATTTAATACGGCAATTTGTGATGTGGTAAACTCTTCACGGGCGATACTTAACGTGGGGACGTTGATACTAAACTGTATTAGAACAATTCACATTTATTGACAGATCCTCCCGTCGTTTAAATATTTGTCTACCGGTTCTCAAAATGTCCGAATGTTACACAAAATAGCAGGAAAATTGAACCAACGATCATTGGAAATTGCATATCCCACTCTACGTTTGTTGAATTGACAAATAGCGTGTCATGTTACGTTTCATTGAAGTGAGAGAGAGAGGGGGGAGAGAGAGAGAGAGAGAGAGAGAGAGAGAGAGAGAGAGAGAGAGAGAGAGAGGAGAGAGAGAGAGAGAGAGAGAGGGAGGAAGAAGGCAGGGAGGGAGGAGGGAGAGAGAGAGGAGGAGAGGAGAGAGAGGGGAGGAAAGAGAGAGAGAGAGAGAGAGAGAGAGAGGAGGGGAGATGGAGAGAGAGAGAGAGGAGGCGTGAGAGAGAGAAAGAGGGAGAGAGAGAGGAGAGAAAGAGAGAGAGAGAGAGAGAGAGAGAGAGAGAGAGAGAGGAGGAGAGAGGGAGGGAAAAAGAGAGAGGGGGGAGAAAGAGAGAGATAGAGAGAGAGGGGAGAGAGAGAGGGGGAAAGAGAGGGGGAGAGAGAGGGAGTGAGAGAGAGGGAGAGAGAGAAGGGGAAGGAGAGAGAGAGGGGGGAGAGAGAGGGATTGAGAGAGGGGGAGAGAGAAAGAGAGAAAGGTAAAACATTATTCAAGGTAAACATGTCACATAAAGCTGAAGTGTAATCGTGCATGGAACTCTTTGCTGTTCATTGACATTCTACTAGATGTGGCATGGATTTGAGCGTAAACACGCTTCTTAATTGTATGGCAATTATGAAAAATATCCTTCGAATACGCAGAAACAGTGCAGTGCTTATCGTAGGGACAATTTACGAACGCCATCCTACGTTTTTCTGCCAGATGTAATCCTGAACACTTATCTGGTTTACTGATGTAACGCACATCAGGTCGATGTTTACATAAAAATAAAGAGTGGGAGTGTTTTTAATACTGACCATAATCTATAATCGATTGATTCATCAGACTGGATTGTTCAAATGAGTAATACTTTTACTTATTACATGGTCAGTTTTCCTTTTTATATGACGACACTGTAGTCATTTTTACCCAGACGCAGATATAGGACGTAGCTGGGGTGCATGCCAGCGAGCGATACGTCCGCGCAAAATGACCACCGCGTCGCCATCTTGCAGTGGCTGTCTGATGCAGATTGCTGACAACCGTGAAATGAATAAAACATTTACTCATTCATCAAAACATGGAAAGCAAAGGCACAAAACAAAAACACACACAGAAAAGGATTTCCAATAGCAACGTTTCATCTGTTTTACTCTATTGATCTAAACATAATGGAAAGAACTAGCACGTTTACAAACCAAATGATTGCGCAATCTCTTCAGATAAAATAAATGCATTTACACCGATGAAATCATAATAAGAGCGAATACGTGACCAGTCAAGTCAGCAATATTAAAAAGAAGGTGTATATATGGACCATGTCATCAGAATGTCGGCAACAAGAATACAAAAAATGACATACCAAAATAAGAAATTATCGGTAACAATGAAACACGAATGCCCAACAGAAACGAACAAGGAACCTTCACTGGAGTTATACTTGAAAATAAAGAGAGAAGACCGAGAAAGAATGGATGAAAACAGAGGTGGATAGCGTCGGGTGCTCTCCTCCTTGTGCGTCTTGACGGCACAGCCAGTGGGCAAGGAATTGGTTTGTTTGAAATTTGTCGCCGCTGCGCTGGGGAGAGGGGCATAAAACCAATATGTCTGCCCTAAAATTGCACCCACAGTCGACAAAAATACCCAATTTCAATTTCTACCCGCCTTTGGCGTTCGCCACAAAAACAAACATTCACGCTCACATTTAATGGGGGGAGAACCATATGTCTGCCCCCCGGAGGAATTCCAGGGGGGTGCAGCTTCCCCCTGTTCCCGCGCCTATGTCTGTTACATTGTGGCACTCTCTATATCTAGGCACCATATAGACGGAAACGGCATGCAGAATGCGAAATATCTCTGTAGCAATATTACTTCTGGGAACTTTTTTTACGCCAGTCCTGTGCAGATATAATTTGAATCGCGACATGGATCAATTCGATTTTTCGCATGAAAAACGTACCCGCTGCACGTGGGACTACTTCGACTCATTTTCACTGGGCGCTACATTCGGTGATTTGCCGTACACCGAATTCGCACACAGTTTCTGTACACATGAAATCCTAGCTTTAGATTGGTTGAGTTCACGGCAAGTGGCAAGTGTCCCATACAGGTCCGGGGGCTGGTGTGTGATGGGTACACACACACCCTCATCTGGGGCAAAAGAGTTCAGCTTGGGGGAATTAGTTGTGGTTGGTTATAAATTGTGAGGTAACACAGTCAGTTTTGACTTCGGAAAACATATTTTGAAAGGCACTGTGATAAATCTGCAACACTACCCCCCTCGAACGCAAACATTTCCAATACTAACCCATCGACCGCGGAAATCTCCAACACTACCCTTTCAACCGCGGAAATCTCCAATACTAACCCCTCAACCGCGGAAATCTCCAACACTCCCCCTCGACCGCGGAAATCTCCAAGACTAACCCCTCGACCGCAGAAATATCTAACACTAACCCCTCGACCGCGGAAATCTGCAACATTACCCCCTCGACCGCGGAAATCTGCAACATTACCCCCTCAACCGCGGACATTTCCAACACTAATTCCCTCTTCCGCGGAAGTTTCCAACACTACCCCCTCGACTGGGGAAATCTCCAACATTAATCCCCTCTTCCGCGGAAATCCCCAACACTACCCCCTCGACCGCGGAATTCTCCAACACTACCCCCTCTATCCAGTCTACCGTGGAAATATGCAACATTACCCCTTCAACCACGAAGATATCCCTGACCGAAAAAACGCACCACCAAAAACAAATCAACCACGCTACGACCCTGGCATGTGTCGGAGGTCTTCATCATTACCAATGCATGGAAAATAATCACTTTACTGTTAAATTTACCCTAAACGTGACTAACGTTCATAAATATGGCGCAGTGGCAGTTAAAGCTGCCAACGTTTTTCATAAATCGGACCCGTTCAATCAGTGCCAGACGAACGAACCTGCACAAAAACATAAACGAAACTGCTGCAGGCGTGAGCGTATACTGAATGTTGTTGGTCTTTGTTGTTGTCATTCGAATTGTTGTTGTTGTAGTTGTTGTTTCTCTGGGTGTTGTTGTTATTATTTTTCTTTGGGAGTTGTTGTTGTTGTTGTTTCTATGGGTGTTGTTGTTTATCTGGGTGTTGCTGATGTTGTTTCTCTGGGTGTTGTTTTTCTTTGGGAGTTATTATTGTTGTTTTTCTGGGTATTGTTGTTGTTGTGGTTTTTCGTAGGGGGTTGTTGCTGTTGTTGTTTCTCTAGGTGTTGCTGTTGTTGTTTCTCTGGGTGTTGCTGTTGTCGTTTCTCTGGGTGATGCTGCTGTTGCTGTTGCTGTTGTTGTTTCTCTGGTTGTTGCTGCTGTTGCTGTTGTTGTTTCTCTGGTTGCTGCTGCTGTTGCTGTTGTTGTTTATCTGGGTGTTGCTGCTGTTGTTGTTGTTTCTCTCGGTGTTGTTGTTGTGGTTGCTACAAAAATACAGATATAATAAATCATGCTAAGAAATATCTATACATGCTTTGGACGGTTCGTAATATCGTGGATGCCAGTGGGACAGAATGGGTGATTCCCTCTACACGCCCGCTCCTGTCGACGTGGTACGTCAATGTCTGTCAACACGTTTGTCTGCTCCCATCCACCCTAAGGGTGCGTTCCTCCACCCGGTGATGTCGCGGGATGCACTCTTCCCTGTCACGTCTGTCAGCGCCTGTCATCACTCGAGGGATGACGGCCGCGCGCTGTCACCGTCTCCAGACCTGAGATGAACCGCCGTTTGCAGAAGACATTGAACTGCCGGAGAGGATGACGTCTCGGGCTGATATAACGACACTGATTGTGATGAGGGATGGATGTTGGGGAGGGAAGAAAGGAGGAGATGAAAGTGGGAGGCTGCAGAAAGGGGAGATGAACGACGTGGTGAGGAAGAGGAGGAGGAAGAGGAGAGTCACAAAACGATAATGACGGAAATGGAGGGTTTGCAGAGAAAGTGGAGACGAAGTGGAGAGTTTGGGAGAAGGGGGAGATGGAGAGGGGAGAGGAATTGGGAGGTAGAGTGATGGGAGTGGGAGAAGAGAGAGGGGGAGAAGAGGTACAAACAAAACACGGGGAGGGACGGCGAGAGAGGTATGGAAGAAAGTGGGAGAGAAGGGTGAGACACAGAGAAGGACAGCCAGCCAGCCAGCCAGCCAGCCTGCCAACCAGCCAGCCAACCAGCCAGCCAGACAGACAGACAGGCAGACAGAAAAACAAACAGATACGAGACGTAGGGGGACACAGACATATGTATGTGGCTAACCGCTCGGTACGAAGTATAATCGACCATTGTAGTTTAACAACACAGGAAAGACCGGGTCATTCGCGTTGGCGAACAAAGGCAATGGGGGAGAGAGCCGCTGATAGGCAGACGAATAAATCTCTGCCTCTGGAGGAGATACTGTCAGACGGCCAGACTACTAGTGAAAATAGTATGTATGTTTTTCCCAGTGATTGTTGTCATTTAAATGTCCATTTGTTATGCCACCTGGTGTGGAAATGTTGCATTACAGCTGGTGACGCCTCTTGTTGACAATTCCTCGGGCAGTAATTTTGCATACGAGCTGTGTGTTGTCGAGTCAAGGTTTTGCGGGGTCAGGACCAGTGGCCTATAGCGTGGTGACAGAAGCAACAACACGTAGCTTGACGAACTGTTGTTTACAAGATGACTCCGGACAAGTATGCCGTTAAAATAGTTCTAGTTATCGCTATTTCGCAGCGGACGATACACATGCTGCAATCTACACAAACAGAACCAGAATTTTCAGCGGTGATTATCCAGAATAATTCTTTATTGCAATAACAACAACAAGAATATCAATCGTAAGCTACCTTTGTTTTATTCACTCTTTTCAATTTAAAAAAAAAACCTGTGTCACTTATAACACTTGCCTAATTAATCCTACGATATTTTTGAAATATTTTAGAACATATTTAGAGGCAATAATAACCAGTCGTGTGAAAACTGCGTGAAGAAAAATAAGTTACTTGATTATTTAGTGTTCAGAAATGATATTCTAAATGTAGTCATGTCTTATCTGCTATCTGTCATTTTTATTTTATAAATCTATTCACTCTGCAACTGAAGAAATGTTCCTTAAGTTGCTAGTTGTGTCCTTTGATGTTCGTGCCTCGCGCGGTCACTGTCCACATGTTGGATCAAATCCGTCAGTCTTGAATTATTGTAATTCCTGATATAGTCTTCCACTGTATGGCATTTTTCTTAAACTGTCTGTTTAGAAATTGGGAAAGGAGTATGTTGTAATGTTTCTAGACCCCAACATTTACGCACTTCCAAGTATCCAATTGCCGGTGCGCATAATAACTGAACGAAAACCGATTGCGGCGATACATAGTCCACAACTTTGACTTTATAAAATCAAACTCACTGGGCGTGTGAATTAAATATGAAACGGTACCTTACCATTTTAATATACGGAAGAGTAGAAAGGACATGCTGCAAATGATAAAACAATAAAACTAGTTTCCTGATATAACAAGACACTCTTTAGCCGGTAACTAGTTTCTATTTATAACATGAAACTCTTTAGCCGGTAACTAATCTCTTGATACAACAAGAAAATAGTTACCGGCTAAAAGGTTTCGTGTTATATCAAGACACTAATTACAAATGTTTATTGTTATAACAAGTTATCGGCTAAAGACGTCCTTGTTATATCAATAAAATATTTACCTTTTTTAATATTTGCAGCATATCCTTTGTACATTTTTGTAGTAATGATCGTTGAAAGCGGCAGGAGTACCACAACTAATTGGACGATTATTTGTTATACTCCACCACCGCATTGGTATGTTCGCACCTGATAAAGGTACTATTCAATATAATAATTGTTGGCCGCAGAGAGGAATTTTGCTGCTGATTTTTTAACAAGCCGAAAATTTCCGTTTCCACGGCGTTTGCAACAGTAGTAATGCCGACGTCCCGTTCTCCCAGTTCCCTCTGTTAAGTGTTTCCTTTCAACCTTCTCCACGCCATGTCATGTGATCCCTAGAACAACGAGCACACACGCATCACGTGTCATTCGTATCTAAGCCGAGCTGCCGGACTACTCCACCATTGACAATATTCGTGTACACTGTCATTAATATGATGCCCCACGTTATTAATTACCTAGGCAATTAATAATACATGTCCGACGGATGTTATTTATTACTTGCAAAGTTCAGATTCTGTTATGAGCGGCCGTATCTGAACGTCGCTCCCGTCACGCAGCCTTGAACACATTGCCGTTGTCATCCATAAATCATTTCACAAAAACGACACATCAAAACGATTCGAGCTCAGCTACAGTATTCTGGCATATACAGCGATTCGGCTATTTAGAGGATGCCGAATATAAATCAATGCTAAGAATTATCCATTTATGTTGTAGGATTTCATTAAAATGTGACATTATTGATACATTCACATTGGAAATGCGTGTTATGTATATACTAGTTCCTCGTTCTGTGGATCGGTTCGCTAAGATAATATGTTCATAAGGAAAATCCATAATTAAACCGGGTGTTAAATTAACAACAACCGTCGCCGCATTAGATAGGTTACTATTTATGAGACACACCCACAAAAGTGACCCGGTGACGCGCCCTAATATTGACAGTTTTCAATATACAAAATACCTCTCAAGGGGCAAAATGTATATTAAAGAGCAAACTCGTGCTCATGATCGCACAAGAAAAACAACCGGAAATGGCAGTAGACAACGTACGATTGTTTACACTAGTCCGCAAGCCGCAGTGGTTAACTTTACTTCACACGAATGGTGTGGCAAAGTTGTTATAATATACAAATAAAGTGAAGGTAAGTTCTTACATAAATTATTAAATTTCGCGGTATCCAGTCCTTGGGACTGCTCAAAGTGATTTAGATTTTACTCCCAGAGAAATATGTTCATTCGAACACCATCTCGAGTTCTGTGTGAAGCATTCAGCCACGTTATAATCACTGCGCGAAGACTATTCTAACACAAATATACACTACTGTCTATAGGCAGGTACTCATATATATATAGTTGAGTGAACTGGAGGAACGTGGAGTGAACGAACTTGCCAAAGATTCAAAATGGCAGCAAGGGAATTCAAAACCAGAATAAACAGGTTGAGAGTCCAGACAGACCTGTCCATTCGACTTCTCTGGGAAGCATTCAGCCACACTGTAATCACTGCGCGAAGACTATTCTAACACAAATATACACTACTGTCTATAGGCAGGTACACTTTTATATAGCTGAGTGAACTTGAGTAACCTAGAATGAACGATCTTTCCCAAAGTTCGAAACGACAACAAGAGCATTCGAACCCGGAATCAACAGATTGACAATCCAATGTTCTACTGCTACGCCACCGAGCCTCACATAAGGCGTCGACCCACGCGCCGTAGAACTGACAGTGCACAATCGACGCACATATCTCGAGTCTAAGCATGTCGCGGCAGCGTCGAGTTGAGGCAGTTATTTATTGGTGTCGTCGTCTTTTACGACGCGCCCGCCCGGCAGACTGTTACGACGGCGAGGCGAGGGGAGCAGACGTGAGACGAGATGAAAATGTCAATTGGTTACAACGGAGGTAATTGAACTTGTAAGCGACCCGCCGCTGGAGAAAGACGGCAGGCGTAGGAACCTCCGTCGTCCTGACATTGGCCGTGTCAAATCTAGTCCTGTGCCACGAATAGGCCTTGGCGCCTACTAGGGTGTTGACAGAAGTAGGCGTTGTTATTAACGGAGGCAGTGTAGTCCTAGTTTTTCATTTATTATTTAATATAATGTTCTTAAGACTATCACAGCTATGTAGAAGGTATTCTGCCCGCCAAAGTGTGTTTATAAGCCCGTAAGAACGTTCGCAAATTGGAAGATACGGTGCATGTTCAAATGGTAAACAAAACATACTGTTTCAAAACAAGCTTTATCGGCAAATGCCGAGTCTGGCTGAGTTAACAAACACCATTTGATGATCAACAATTTCAAATTAGTAATGCACGTTATGAACGGGTAAATATATTAAACATCGATTCTTAAGTGTAGAAAATGTGTTCGCTTCTATCGTAAATCATGTTAAGCTAGGATACCATAGTGTACGGAAATGTGTACGGAAATGACATTAGGAATATCCCTGTAGTGACGTCACTTCTGGGAGTTTCTTATCCGATTCCTGTGCTGGTACGATTCGATTTGAAGTTTTGATCCCTGGTTGCGTGGATACTACGTTTTATTTAAAACACAAATCGAAGTGTTAAGAATTTAATTATAAAAAAACATTATTTGCACACACAAAATATTTTTGTGATTTTGAAACCACTTTTTCGGAGGTTGTATACCCTATATCTCATAAACGAGCATTGGTAAGATATCACCTTTGCAAACTGCACAGTTGTTGACGTAAAACAAATAATATAGCGAAGTCTGCAAACCACGATAACATAGACTAAAACGCAACATCTAAGTTAACCACTGCAACCAATGTGCCGGAGCGACGACAGCCTGCGGTTGATGGAGATTGTAAGCTGTTGGCGGAAGTTATAAGCGATGTCATGCCGCGTAAACGGATATATGGCAGTGACGTCCTGCAAACACCAACACCGGGGCGTGGCTGTCTGAAGTTTCACAGAGGTGCCTTGCAGATTACCCTGACACGTGATAGTCATAGGACAATGTTTAGCTGTTTATTTCTTGGGGTCGAAGCAGCATCCAAATTGCCTCATCGATTCCACCGGAACAATTCAGAATCGTTTTGATCAAGATGATTGTGGAAGCCCAAAAGTTCGTCCACTCATATAAAGGAAGAATGCCTGGTCTGATACGATGCAGCATCCAGGGTGGTAATTATTAAATTGAATTGAATTTTTGTGTATCAAGTCAAATCAAATTTATTTAGACACCACATATATCTACAAATAGATCCATGAAGTAAGAATACATTACGTAAGTGATTATGATATTACGATACACGTGTTACATAATGTAACACACTAAAACAACACTTTTCGATTATTTACGTTTGCCATATATAATGTTATTAAAATGTATATATTTAAAAAGAAACGAAAAAAAAAAATCCTGATTAAAAAGAAAGGTTTTCAGGTCCCTCCTAAAACGTCCAGAGTCACGTTGTGTTTTAGGTCTAGCTGAAGAGAGTTCCAGAAGATGTATCTGCACATGTAAATGAGCGTTGGCCGCACCGTGACACGTTAACTCTATCTTTCCTATAAGAACAACCATAAGAGCCTGGTCGGCTGAACGAATGCGAATTATGTGGAAACATCGCGTCCGCGCTGAACATAAATGGGTTTTGCGGTTAAATCATCGGGAAATCCATTATCTTGTCGATAGAGTTGTTAATAATCTGAAATAATATATCTCTCTCTCTCTCTCTCTCTCTCTCTCTCTCTCTCTCTCTCTCTCTCTCTCTCTCTCTCTATATATATCCCCTCTCTCTATCTTACTTAAACTTCTCCTTGCACGTGTCAAGTATTTTAAACTGGGTGCTTTATGAAGATGTATGTATGTTGCTACGACCAATCCAACAACATAAGCTGTGCATGCACTTCCAATAACGAAACGTCCGAATGTCTTATTATGTTGTCTCGTGAGCTAATGTAAAGTATATGCTGACTTTCGACAGTCGAAATATACTTCAATGAACTTAATTTTAAGAACTATAATTTGACCTGTATCTTTTTTATAAACACACACAGTCGAACCACGCTTTACGGTCTCCTCGGTAATACAGCCACCTTGCTGTTAGGGTCACTCTAGAATAGTCCAAATTATTTATATATCAGTGAAGTGTAGGCAATTAGTCTTGCTAATAAGGTCACCTCGCTAATCAAGTCACCTTTGCCCAGTCCCAAGAGTGATCTTAACAGTGTACTTCCACTGCGCATCTCGCCATTCAATAGACTCTTGGACATATTGGTGTTGACAATGCGTAATATATGTTAACAGTATTGATCTTGTCAATTGTTTACCGATTTATGATATCGTTACCACCAATAACATGCCGTCCCCTACATTCAAACTAAGAATATACATCTGTCAAACTATTAAATAAAAATGTGGATAATTAAACCACATTTTGTAGTTACATTCAATATACTGCAATACATATGATTGAAGTTAAGTTCAATGTAAAGTTACGATTTTACACAGCGCTGTAACCACTCATTAGGACAGAGCCGTGGTACACGTGTTCGTTCAAACATCATCACCACGCATCTAAGAAGTATTCGGCCACCGTGCATTCACAGCGCAAAGACAATTAATTTGTGTTCACATATGTCACCCTAAGTAACCATAGCCAGTTTCACAATAATACACAACTGTGAGAACTGAAACAACGAGAAGTAACCGGCTCTCTCGACTGTGAGTCATGTGTTCTAACCACTACACCACAGCGCCCTACGATGTTACAATGAATGTGACCACGCTGTATACCTACAATACACAGCCACGCGTCCTATCTAACACTGAAATCTGCAGTCGTTTGAGACGCGCCCCGGGTCTTTTTATCGGCCAATCGCAGTGAAGCAGTGGTAGTTTCACGCTAGTGAAGTCGACTGCGGTCGGTCGTAAACGCACGACGGGCTCCTCGCGGTAGTCGCGGCGTCTTTAGACGGAGTCGAAAGGCAATGTGCCGGCATACACGGTCGGGCCGTCAGTAGGAGTGCGTCAACCGCTGTCTCTCCGGATCGGATGTCCCCGCAACAAATTGACGAGTTTCTGGTTTCTTGTTTGCGCGTGTACACGCTGAGTTCGTTGTCGGTGGCCAGAGAAAGTCGGAGGAGTGACTGAGGAACTATAGCTGGCGGGAGGTAGTTTCGACGAAGGTGTCGCTGTGTTGTATCGTCGTGGGTTTGTATGTATGTGACTTCGTTTCCAAAGAGGATCTGCAGTGTTGGATTTGACACGTAAGAATTGTACGCGAGTAAGGGTATAGATGGTGATCTGATAGGGAAAGACTGCGATAGGAACAGCGCGGATAGGGTAACTGGTACAATGGTACAGATGTCGTAGAAAGGGAACAACTTCGTTGTAAATGAGAACAATACAACACGCTGTATACGTGAGACTGGCTCTGGACCACCCAGGTTGTATCACGAACACGGATACTGTCAACAGTTCGTCGTTGTTGTCAGACGGAATACTATTGTGGTGTTACGTCTGTAAGGTTCACGGGAACGAACAAGGAACAACGTTCATAGGAGCGACACAAATGACAACCGTTCTCAGGCCCCGCGCCGCGTAACATTACCTGGGCGTAAAGGTTACTGTGCCGCAACGGAACAGCGAAAGCTAGTGTCTCCACTTCCGGAGTGCGGAAACCAATCCGTCCCGACGTTGTGTCAAGGAGCCGCGGACAAACCCGACAACGCGACGTAATATCGCATTTACAGCAACAACAAAAGAAAAATCTCAGGTGGGTAGTGTCAACTTTCTACGACGGCAACAACGGAGACTGCAGATGAAGCCAAAGATGTCTCAATGCCAACACATGTGAAGAGATATGACGGTTGCGTGACTCGGTCTTTGAATAGGACTTAGTGGCGTCACTATGTCAGGAAAGCAGAGAGGTGCGTCACCTTTGGTGACTTTGACGTCGATCGCGTTCATGGTGATTTTACTCGTGGAACAATGCTACACAATTCGATGGCTGTAAGTACACGACTTACGTTACCATTACTAACCGACCCGTTATCTTCGGCCGGCTTTTTTTTTTTTTTTAAAGTACTATATTAATCTTTGTTATCATATAATCAAGTAGTATATTTTCGACGTGATGATCTGTTGAAAATTCTAGACCGTCAGTTTGTGGTTTATTTAAATACATACGAAATATATATATATATATATATTTCATTAATATATATATATATATATACTCTTTATACATAATATAAGTTTACAATAAAATTGACCAGACTTCATAACTTCTATTATCCTAAACTATTCGTTTCCCCGTACAATAAGTACCGTTTAGTTTGCAAGTACATCATTATTCAGCTACTGAACAATCCCTCTGGTAGTTAGGCCTCAACACGAAAGGTCGTTGAAGAAATTATAAAGTTTTTATATATATATTTTGAGTCAACAACCGACATTTTTATTTGACTAAATCGCGGTGCATAATGCCTAAGATCCTGAACAAAGTGCATGTACATATTTGCGTGTTCTTATACGACAAAGCGCCCTTATGTGATACCCGAACCATGGTGTAAGTTTACACGTAACGTAATCCTTAAGTTTCACGATATTACTGTTAGTAAGGCTACAACCTTTACGTGGTAGGACCTTTACGTCAACAAAGTCGCTTTAGTAAAGAAGTTAGTGAGAGAAAATATACAAATCCCGACACATACGCTCAATGATGATATATCTGTATCTCTATAACGATTTTCACTGGTTTACAAATATGACACTTGGTGGGAGTATAGCATACTTTAAAATACAAATTACTGTATCTCGATGTCAAAGTACAAAAGTCGCAATTAATGTTTTGTTTAGCATGCATTGCTAAATTACATTTATTGTCAAAAACGACATGAAAAGGTTTACAGATCATCCATGTTATGTGTATCTAGTTAAAACTGAGAATGTATTGAAATATATTTTATTACTGTCTTTATCGTGTCGTAAGGTAACTATTATTCATCACAAAATCGCATTTTCCCCGAAAATATTAAGATCGGAATGATCACGATAATAACGCGGTTTGCATAAATTGTATTTTAGCTAACAAGTGTGTTATAAATAGTAATACGTTGTAAATGAAACAGTGTCGCGATATATAAACAATTGTCGATGTGATAATTAATTAATATAGTTGTACTCCTATTAAAAGCTCCACCGTAGAATCACGTGTGTATTTAGTGAAGGAGTGTGTATAGATGTTTCTATATGTATGCTGCATACTACATAGAACAATCTCACTAACAATTAATAATAATAATAATAATAGTAATAATAATAACATTAATTAATATTATTATCACCATCATCATGATGGAATTCTATGGCGCCTGTATACTCAAGGACCTGAGCCAGAGGCGCGGCATACAAGAATCATTAGGCTAAATCATAGACGGGGACGGGCAAGTACATCATTAGAGCAAGTGTCTGCCGACGATTTAGGGTGGGAATGCAATTTCGAACAAATTAAGTATTCAAGTTCTCTAGGAAAGTAGCTACAGTTTGAGGTGGTGCTATAATAATGGGAAGTTCATTCGAAATGTTGGATGGCGGGATACAGCATGGAAAACACGCTTGAAGTATAAATTAAGCTCATAGCTTGTTTTGGGAACAAACAATTTGTGGTGAAATATATTATTTCGTATGTCTGGTGATATTTGAAATATGCAGGAGTCTAACCAAGTATGGTGGGTGTAGTGTAAAAAAGGCACGACAAGAAATAATGACTATTTTATGTTTCATTAATTCATTCTTTAGAAAATAATACACTTGAACGGATGCAGAATTTGCCTTGAGGGTTTTATTTGTGATGTCGAGAAATGAACAATGCATCTTCGTCCCGTTTACTTTCAACATGCAAAATTATCATTAAATAATTCTGGCGGCATGTAAAGAAAATAATTAAAATGACATTAAAATGACATTAAAATGACATTAAAATTGTTGAACATTCGTTCTGCTTGCAAGCGCTCTCCTAATTAAGTCCGTGCGGTCGATATTTACTAAAGAACGTATATGATACCCATATATACAATTCAAAAGAAGGTGAAACATTAATTAATGTTCATTTTGATAGATGTTAAAAGTTGTATTCTGGGCTAAGCTACCATTTTAACTATTTTAAAGAACGTGTCTGTACAAAACGAACAATATTTACTAATTTAATCATATACTTGCTGCCACATGAATTACTTAGGCATGTTATATGTACAAAACGAACACTATTTACTTATTTAATCATATACTTGCTACCACATATATTACTTAGGCATGTTATATGTACAAAATGAACAATATTTACTGATTTAATCATATACTTGCTACCACATATAATACTTAGGCATGTTATATGTACACAATGAACAATATTTACTGATTTAATCATATACTTGCTACCACATATATTACTTAGGCATGTTATATGTACAAAACGAAACATATATTTACTGATTTAATCATATACTTGCTACCACATATAATACTTAGGCATGTTATATGTACAAAACGAACACTATTTACTGATTTAATCATATACTTGCTACCACATATAATACTTAGGCATGTTATATGTACACAATGAACAATATTTACTAATTTAATCATATACTTGCTACCACATATAATACTTAGGCATGTTATATGTACAGAATGAACAATATTTACTGATTTAATCATATACTTGCTACCACATATATTACTTAGGCATGTTATATGTACAAAACGAACAATATTTACTAATTTAATCATATACTTGCTACCACATATAATACTTAGGCATGTTATATGTACAGAATGAACAATATTTACTGATTTAATCATATACTTGCTACCACATATATTACTTAGGCATGTTATATGTACAAAACGAACAATATTTACTAATTTAATCATATACTTGCTACCACATATAATACTTAGGCATGTTATATGTACAGAATGAACAATATTTACTGATTTAATCATATACTTGCTACCACATATATTACTTAGGCATGTTATATGTACAAAACGAACAATATTTACTAATTTAATCATATACTTGCTGCCACATGAATTACTTAGACATGTTATATGTACAAAATGAACAATATTTACTGATTTAATCATATACTTGCTACCACATATAATACTTAGGCATGTAATATGTACACAATTAACAATATTTACTGATTTAATCATATACTTGCTGCCACATATATTACTTAGGCATGTTATATGTACAAAATGAACAATATTTACTGATTTAATCATATACTTGCATGTTATATGTACAGAATGAACAATATTTACTGATTTAATCATATACTTGCTGCCACATATATTACTTGGGCCTGTTCGGTCGCGAGGTGATACAAAGCATCGTCTTTTGCGCTGTGTTATCTTAAAATGCATATTTTGTGGAAAAAATTTAATACGTATGGTGTTGGGGAAGTGTTATAAAGTGCACGGGGCATGTTGATTCACTGCAATGTTTTAATTAAAAGATGGACTATCTTAGAAGTGTTATAAAGTGCACGGGGCATGTTGGTTAACTGCAATGTTTTAATTAAACGATGGACTATCTTAGAAGTGTTATAAAGTGTATGGGGCATGTTGATTCACTGCAATGTTTTAGTTAAACGATGGATTATCTTAGAAGTGTTATAAAGTGCACGGGGCATGTTGATTCACTGCAATGTTTTAGTTAAAAGATGGATTATCTTAGAAGTGTTATAAAGTGCACGGGGCATGTTGATTCACTGCAATGTTTTAGTTAAACGATGGATTATCTTAGAAGTGTTATAAAGTGCACGGGGCATGTTGATTCACTGCAATGTTTTAGTTAAACGATGGACTATCTTAGAAGTGTTATAAAGTGTACGGGGCATGTTGATTCACTGCAATGTTTTAGTTAAACGATGGACTATCTTAGAAGTGTTATAAAGTGTACGGGACATGTTGATTCACTGCAATGTTTTAGTTAAACGATGGATTATCTTAGAAGTGTTATAAAGTGCACGGGGCATGTTGATTCACTGCAATGTTTTAGTTAAAAGATGGACTATCTTAGAAGTGTTATAAAGTGTACGGGGCATGTTGATTCACTGCAATGTTTTAGTTAAACGATGGACTATCTTAGAAGTGTTATAAAGTGCACGGGGCATGTTGGTTAACTGCAATGTTTTAGTTAAACGATGGACTGTCTTAGAAGTGTTATAAAGTGTACGGGACATGTTGATTCACTGCAATGTTTTAGTTAAACGATGGATTATCTTAGAAGTGTTATAAAGTGCACGGGGCATGTTGATTCACTGCATTGTTTTAGTTAAAAGATGGACTATCTTAGAAGTGTTATAAAATGTACGGGGCATGTTGATTCACTGCAATGTTTTAGTTAAACGATGGACTATCTTAGAAGTGTTATAAAGTGCACGGGGCATGTTGGTTAACTGCAATGTTTTAGTTAAAAGATGGACTATCTTAGAAGTGTTATAAAGTGTACGGGGCATGTTGATTCACTGCAATGTTTTAGTTAAACGATGGACTATCTTAGAAGTGTTATAAAGTGTACGGGACATGTTGATTCACTGCAATGTTTTAGTTAAACGATGGACTATCTTAGAAGTGTTATAAAGTGCACGGGGCATGTTGGTTAACTGCAATGTTTTAGTTAAACGATGGACTATCTTAGAAGTGTTATAAAGTGTACGGGACATGTTGATTCACTGCAATGTTTTAGTTAAACGATGGATTATCTTAGAAGTGTTATAAAGTGCACGGGGCATGTTGATTCACTGCATTGTTTTAGTTAAAAGATGGACTATCTTAGAAGTGTTATAAAATGTACGGGGCATGTTGATTCACTGCAATGTTTTAGTTAAACGATGAACTATCTTAGAAGTGTTATAAAGTGCACGGGGCATGTTGGTTAACTGCAATGTTTTAGTTAAAAGATGGACTATCTTAGAAGTGTTATAAAGTGTACGGGGCATGTTTAATCACTGCAATGTTTTAGTTAAACGATGGACTATCTTAGAAGTGTTATAAAGTGTACGGGACATGTTGATTCACTGCAATGTTTTAGTTAAACGATGGACTATCTTAGAAGTGTTATAAAGTGCACGGGGCATGTTGGTTAACTGCAATGTTTTAGTTAAACGATGGACTATCTTAGAAGTGTTATAAAGTGTACGGGACATGTTGATTCACTGCAATGTTTTAGTTAAACGATGGATTATCTTAGAAGTGTAATAAAGTGCACGGGGCATGTTGATTCACTGCAATGTTTTAGTTAAACGATGGACTATCTTAGAAGTGTTATAAAGTGTACGGGACATGTTGATTCACTGCAATGTTTTAGTTAAACGATGGACTATCTTAGAAGTGTTATAAAGTGCACGGGGCATGTTGGTTAACTGCAATGTTTTAATTAAACGATGGACTATCTTAGAAGTGTTATAAAGTGTACGGGGCATGTTGATTCACTGCAATGTTTTAGTTAAACGATGGACTATCTTAGAAGTGTTATAAAGTGTACGGGACATGTTGGTTAACTGCAATGTTTTAGTTAAACGATGAACTATCTTAGACGTGTTTCGTGAATATTGCGAGGGTCATGCGTGTTGAATTTTATCAGGCAATGCGTTCCATAGAGCGGCCTCGTGTCGCCTAAGAAACGATTACCATACGTGAGAATCTATATCAACAGGTCTGACGAAAAGTGACTTATCAGTTGAGTATAATGTAGTTGGTAGTTCTTCACAAAGACATTGGTATATAAGAATTAGCTTGTACCCACCATAGAACAGCCTATAATTTACGTGGCGACCTTAAACCAAAGCAAGTATATATTTTACCGGAAATCAATACATGCAGTATGCGCAACATGGCAGGTATACGTCATATACGGTTTCGTTTGTCCTGATTGTCAGAGAAAAAATTAATATATAAATTTCCATCATTAAAAGTTAATACTGGGAAGTACTGTCTAACCAATGAATTGTCAACAAATGTAAATTCCCATTTGGTGTCCTTCACTAGTGATAAGTTAATTGTAATAAAAATAGCACGATACTAATGACACGACCAAACCCATCTGTCAATATAGTACTGGATGGCTCACAACAATACTAATGACACGACCAAACCCATCTGTCAATATAGTACTGGATGGCTCACAACAATACTAATGACACGACCAAACCCATCTGTCAATATAGTACTGGATGGCTCACAACAATACTAATGACACGACCAAACCCATCTGTCAATATAGTACTGGATGGCTCACAACAATACTAATGACACGACCAAACCCATCTGTCAATATAGTACTGGATGGCTCACAACAATACTAATGACACGACCAAACCCATCTGTCAATATAGTACTGGATGGCTCACAGCAATACTAATGACACGACCAAACCCATCTGTCAATATAGTACTGGATGGCTCACAACAATACTAATGACACGACCAAACCCATCTGTCAATATAGTACTGGATGGCTCACAACAATACTAATGACACGACCAAACCCATCTGTCAATATATTACTGGATGGCTCACAACAATATTAAGAGTTATGCCTCACGAAAAGATGACATCTAAGAGGCAGTGTAAGAAATGCACCAAGGTGTATGTTCAGGCTAAATTTAAACGTATGAGTTAGCGTAACAAGACGCCTAAAAGACAGGGCTGGCTAGGATCTCTGCACCGGATGTCTTCATATCTCGTCTCGCGAGGTTTTTCTTAACATTTCAACTGGTTTATTTCAACTGTTTTCTTAATGCATGTGCTGTTTTATACCTGATGAAATAGACCATCATGTTAATGCTGCTGGGCCGCCGATTCTGCTGCTTCTACATGTATGTATGCATGCATACATACATACATACATACATACATACATACATACATGCATGCATACATACCTACATACATACATACATACATACATACATCCGCACACACACACATACACACACACACACACACACACACACACACACAGACAGACAGACACAGACACACATACACACAGGCACACAGACACACACACGCACGCACGCACACACACACACACACACACACACACACACACACACGCACACACCCACACCCACACACACAGACACACCTCTTCCGGGACTGTAGAGTAACTACACATTGCGTGTTGTGTTTCTTACTGTAGAACAATTGTGTAGATATTCATTTGCGGGTTAACAAATACGCCGCTTTAGAAATCGCCGAATTATGTCACCCAAACATGTAAACTGCTACTCAGAAAAGCCAGTGCTTAGTGTCAACCACATCGTGTCCGTACTGTTGATGCATACAATGTCAGTGCGCATTACACACTATAAGGAATGTATAATCCTTAAGCTGGAAGCACTGCGATATCGTTCCGTGCCTTCTACCTCTGCAGTCAAGAGAGCAGCGGTAAGCTAACAAAAAATACCACGTAGTCTGCATACATAAGCAACAGAAATTCGCCGCTTTGTTATCGATACCTTGTGGTTCACGCCTGATCGCAAATATGGCAAACGTTCTCATACACGGGTCCACATGGCGGCTGTGTGATCAAAGAATGAATCTATAAAAAAGGTTACGCACTTCCCACTTTAACGGCGGCAGACTACTTTGTGTTTAGGGCTTTTTTAGGATTTTTTTGGCTTAATCAACAACATTGCGCGACGAGTATAAACGAGTACCTAGCTGTATATTGTATTGGATATGTGTGAGCGAACATTATTCGCGCTGAAATAGTTGCGTAGCTGAATTCTTTCCCGTAAGTCTAGACTGTAAATGCCCATCCACCGGAAGTCGCTACACACGCGCAGACGCAGAAGACTGTTTCCCTGAGTAAATTACGTATGTTTGCTACGGCTTAATAATTAAAAAAGTGTTCGCGTTAACGTTACGTAAGACGTTCCCCAACTGTTTGGCGCTCCTAAGACCAATCGCATAACTACGCGTTATGTTATGAACATCCGATTTACGTCCGTCTGCACGACACGTATAAAACGGTACCTAAAAATCCCACAATGAAATCGTTAAGTTTCTTCCGAAGTGTCGTAGAATAATTCCTGTTATAGTTAGCGCCCGAAATGTGAATTGTTTATAGGTGGAAAACGTTAACAGACATACTTTGGCTGGATCATAGTTAGATATACTGCGCTTGACTTGCGAAACTATACTTTTTTGATCTAGTTACTTAACTTCCTCGTATTTTCGCTTGTCGTGCAAATGATTACCGTTATAAGCACTGGTTCGACACCTATAAGGCAAATCATGCATTGGTCGACCAGATATTGGTTGGAAATTTCTAACTTTAAAATGAGATACAAGTTTTGTATCACTATATCATTTTCTGAAAAAGAACATTGCAACAAAGTTATATGTATGTAGAAAACGTGTGGTTGTTCTCTCTGGATAAACATCGGTCATATCCATGTCGAGTTATTTCTTTACAAACATTAAATATGTTTAGCATATGTTACCATACGTTTTACGAAATAACAAACTTATTACAAATAATCATGTCTGCCCCGATTTACATGCAGACGAAGTTAAGATTTACGAACACAAATAACGGTCATATGAATAGTCGGCTGCTCTGTAACTTGCATCCGCTATATTGGCTGACAGAGATGAAATGAGCCAGTTCTGGCAAATAATACTGATCCACATTTCGCAAAGTCAAAAATAAGCTATAAACCATCGACTATGACTATGCACACATTTTGTTGTTTAGTTTCTTAGTTTTGGAAAAATCGTCAAAAACTAATTTTCATAAGATACTCTAAAAAATTCTGAAAAACAGTAAAACAATTGTTAGACCATATACACTGCGGCGCACGCATATAAATGCTTTCGAGAGATGCCGGATCCCAATCGTCCGAACGTGGTGAATATTGGAGGGGCTGAGGTTCAACAAAAAATTTCAACTGCACCCACCTCTTACGGCTCACTTCAGCAGCCCCCGTAAGCCGCCTTAATTCCGACGCCTATGGGTGCAGAGGTCAAATACAATAGTCGCGTTGGTTTCTAACAAATGTAGGCCCTACTTACTATTTTCTGAAACCGACTCTGCATATTACTTTAACTATTCACATATTACGCATGCTGACTGTTTTGTGATGGATTAAATCAATGTAGGGTGTAATGTTAACACCAGCTAGTGCCAGGCAGACTTCGTTCACGCGGTCGACTATTATGTGTTTTAGTTGGCTAGTTTCGTACACCGCCCGAGGTGGTTCTATATGTAGCGTACTTGCTACGGTAGAGAAGTCGTTGAGTGTGTGTCGTAATGGACCCAATTTAAGTATACGACCGTACTGTAAATTAAAACCACGTTTTAAATATAATACTATATGTGATTGATATATAAAATTAAACGACTGGGTCCGTTTATATGGCATATATGATTTTTCTGGAATATTTATGATGATGGATAATGATAAATTTTCCCAAAATAATTAATTTAATTTAATTTACGAGGAGATATATATTATTTAGATTGCATTTTTATTATTTAACACGGGTATTGTAACAAATTAACGGGCGGCAATGCTCTATTAAAACAGTTCGCATTCAATAAAGCAAAATACATACACTGTCTAAATGTGGACGTGTGACGCCCTGCAAAACAAAATAACATTAACAGAGGTAACACGAAGTAAATTATATGTCACTATATTTATAAGTTGTTTATACGGACACACACTGATCTGTTTTTTAAACGTCTCTTCATTTTATTTAGCCACAATTGTAGCATATGAAGTTAGCTGATGTCTGTTATTATTATTATTATTATTGTTATTATTATTAATATTATTATTATTATTATTATTAGTAGTAGTAGTAGTAGTAATAGTAGTAGTAGTAGTAGTAGTAGTAGTAGTAGTAGTAGTAATAGTAGTAGTATTAGTGTGGTTATGTATAGGTTTTGTATACAAAACAAATAGCTGTTTGTTGACATTAAATTCGATCATAATGCTGGCAAAGAAAAGTGCCGATAATCGTTCTCTTTCAATGCCTCAGAAGGGTGCATAAGCCCGTGCACTGCCCGAGTACACGCGCTTACTGAGAAGATTAATGATGGTGTGCCTCATCACTTAGCTTTCGCTGAACAGGCGTTTACACAAGGAGACGGGTGTTCAAAATGAGATGATTTGTGTTTTTGTACTGATGCTATTATCCACCTGACCCGATTGCAAAATTATGTAGAAATAAGTGGATGTGCGTATGCGTATCGTGCATATTAGCATCCATGCAAACATAAGCACACAAAAACACGCACACACACATTGAAACACGCACGCATGCACGCGCGCACTCACACACACACACACACACACATTAAAACACGCACACACGCACACATGCACACACGCTCTCACACGAACACGCGCTCACGTACGCACGCACGCATGCACGCACGCACACTCACACATCCACCCACCCCTCCCATCCCCACCCCCACCCCCACAATGACACACATACACGCATGTGCAAACGCACGAACATACATACATACACACACACACACACACACACACACACACACGCACACACACACACACATACGCACGCACACACATACACATACACAAACACACACATGGTGTGTAGTCGTAACTGTGAGCTCACTGACACGGTCTATCT
>CM034544.1:8899132-8914132 GCA_020002185.1 Paraescarpia echinospica | reverse complement strand
ATCGTAGTCCTTATAGACAGCAGGTTTGTATATCCATCAATTCTACTTTTGGCTCCACTTCAATCAATTGCCATTAAACTAATCATTATACGCTAGAAATAAACTGAGCAGCTATCTCCATTGGGGGCGGGTATGCAGTTGGTGTAACTGAAATACCACACTTTTTTCTAAAAGTCTCTACCTCTTGATATCTCTTGTAGTCGAATATTAACCCCTGAGTCAAGTTGAAGGTGCTGATGACTATGACGATAATAACGTTGGCTATGTATTAATAGCAAATATAGGATATAAACTAAACTTCATGTTTCAAGCTATATTTATGTAATATTATTAACAAAATCAAGGTAATCAAGAAAAAAAACAATTATCTGGAGTATAAAGTATATTTCTCCTTAACAAGTGACGATGTATTGCTCCGATTTTAATTACCGTAACGTTGTTTATACGTACCTTAATGAAAACATCGCCAAAGTGTATTTTTCCAATTACTAAGATGTGAACACATTTTGGGAATGGTATTATTTGTTAACCAACTAATATAAGATGTCATAAATACGGTCTAATACAAATATAAAACATTTTTATTGCGCGGTGTCCCGTCCTTTGGGTTGCTAAAAATGCTATACACTCCACACCCCGGCAAACCTGTGCTTTCAAAGACTTCCTGGAAATCATTCAACAACGCTGTAATTACTATGCGATTACTTATCCTATGAACATACGTGTATATCTACTCCGTCTTCATATTCTCAATTATAAAGTGTAGTCACCTAATGCAACATGCAGTGAACAAAATTGTTCATGCTTCGAAATGGCAACAAATTGGTTCGATACCGTGTTCTCTCGACGTTTAGCTGTATGTTCTGACCACTGCACTAATGCGCCCGAGTTAATTGTCGGAATGTCTTGAATGTCCGAAAATAAAGCAGTCATTCTGTCAGCCAATTAAATCCCCTGTACAGTTCCTTTAAAGTTGCGTTGCCGGTAGACGTGTTTACCCCCGACATCAAACGAGCTTACCTGGCAGTCATCCAACGAATACTGAGTGAGGTTTGTTGGCGCGTGTAATTCCCATCGTTGGAATCCCTCGGTGGGTATGCCAGGTGCTCGTTTATAGAGCTGAGTGAACCGGTGCAGTTGTGATTGTACAAACTGGGCGATGACGTTCCAGACGATGATTCAACTCACCGAAAGTTCACGCTCTACCGCAGAGCAACAAAGTCCTAAAGCGATTATCTTTCTCATTTTACATATTCAGTATATGTGTTGTATTTAATCTTTATATACGTGGCTTTGATGTCATGAAACTATTGCTTGTGTGACGTTCTCGTTTACATTGATTTTATAGCAGTGTGTTCTGTCACGCGTTGTACGTTATTGCGTATTATATAGATGTACGTTTGGGTTATTTCAAAATAAACACTTCGTCTGATAAGGTTGGGGTGAATTATGTGAACTGGTGTATGCCAGCTAGAAGGATCGGGCAAGACAGGAAACAAGGGTATATGTATGTCTACTATTATTAGGATCGTGATACACAAGAAATATGGGGAATCAGTATGCCGGAAGATCGGGAAATATATGAAATAAGGGAAACGTTACGTTCACTGTAGAGGAATGTTAAGAAACATGAAGTAAAGGAAGCGGTATGCCTATTATGTAATGGGAACTAGAGACACGTGAAACATGGGAAGAGGTATGCCGGTTATAGGGATTTATGGACACAAAACAAAGGAAGAGGTATGCAAGTTATAGGGATTTAGAGATCAGAAACAAGGGAATAGGTATGCCACTTATATCTATTTGGAGACACATGAAACAATTGAAGAGGTATGCTGGTCATATGGTTCTGGGGATACGTGAAATAGAGAAAATGTTATGCTTGCTATATGGGGATGAGAAACAGATGGAAGAGGTTTGTAGGGTCCGGGGAACAATACAATAGGGGAGAACTGTAACGATTTGACCAGCTAAATAGGGATCTGGGGAAACATACAGTGTATATTACACGGATGTGGAGACTATTGGCATATGTAAAACTAATATTGGGACCGGAGACACATGAAGTAAGATAAAATACATGGTATATGTATATATATATATATATATATTGAAATCCGAAGACGTGTGAAGTAAAGGAAGAATTATGCCCACTATAGAAGTACGCCCACTATTACATGGATCTGGAAACACGTGACATAAGTACAAAGTATATTGACTAGACGTATTGGGACACACAGGGCGAACTCCCAGGTGATGTATGCGTTTGATGGGGCAATGAGAAGGTAGAGGAGTAATCCAAGCACGTTGATCGCTGGCACTTTACCTACGGCAGATGTTTATACGCATCCTTGCAACGTCTACGGATCAGAATCGCTCATCCCTCTTGGAAGTGTCGACGTCACACGCGTGTGCAATTTCAACTGGAGGTCTTGCAATGGTGTTCCGTCTTTCTGCACGTCGGAGGCCAGGTGTCAATCACAACACGCTTGATACATAATATTTCTGAATTGAGCATCGACGCAATTTTGTACAATGTCTGAATGATTAGTACACCGGTGGGTTTTGCTCTTTGTATGTATAATTATGTTTGTTTGTTACTTTGTCTGCTGTGTGTGTATGTGCGTGTGTGTGTGTATGTGGGGGGCTTGTGTATGCGCGCGCGCGCGTGTGTGTGTGCATGTCCGCGCACGTGTGTGCGTGTGTGCATACGCATTTGTTATTGTGTGTTGCACGAGGTGTGCGTGCGTGCGGGTGTGTGCATGCGTGCGTGTATTGGTGTGTGGGTTCGTGCGTTTGTGCGCGTGTATTGGTGTGTGGGTGCGTTTGCGTGTGCCTTTGTGTGGCTGTATGTGTGTTCGTGTTTGCATTTTGCATGCTTGCATTTCTAACTGTCCGCACTTCGCTTTTTTATGGTTTCTCTGTCTGATGTGGTATGGCTGTCAGACGTTCGGAGTCTTTTCTCTGTCTATCTCCATCTCCTCCCGTCCTTCTTCCGCTCCCTCTTTTGCCCCCATCTTACCTCTCGTGGGGTCTTTATTTCTAGCTCTTCCGAATCCGCAGGTTTTACTAACTCAATAAGTATATATCCTCTTCGTCGTTAGCAAACAGCATACCCATTGCGACAATTTGTTTTATTTACACACGAAGCGTGCAAATATGTCTGCTATTTATGGTTTATTTATGCGCACTGTCTTACCCTTGCCCGATCACCCGCCTGTGATAGATGCAGTACGGAGTGTTGCATTTACTTCATCGTCGCATAGAGCAGTCGAGTTCAATGAACTTGGTTTAGTTAATTGTTAACGTCATCGGGGTTTACTGCCAATGAAATGGTTGTTTGCAGGGCTGTGGAAGGGTAAGAGGGTTGGCGGGTTGGAGGGAGGGAAGGATAAAAGGATGGAAGGAGGGGAGAGAAAAGGAGTAAAGTAGGGCGGAATTTATGCTGAGAGGGGGGTAGCTAGGTAGGGAATTACAACACAGAGAGAGACAGGGTCTTTTTTGAAGATGTAACGTGATAGGCTTTGCACACTACCAGTTAACATCGGGAATTAGGACAATTGCAGCTGGTGTTGCTGTGAATCCCTTTTTGTGAGAAGCAACGGTACTTTTTATGGTCACCTCAACACACCCTCACAATGATATATTCTTAATACGTTGGTCTCAATGCTGGAAATTGGAAAATGTACAACAACAAACATTTTAAATTTGTTATAATTTTGAGTGTGTTAGCGATGCATAATATACATCGTAGTCGGGGTAGATTGGTTATATTCTTCCGGGTACATGTGCGAATCAAGCGCCAGTTAATTAGAGAAAAGACCTCTTTCTTTCACCATTCACACCAAGCCAAAACTATATATAATTAACAGAGACATGGATGTAATAAATTATTATCTAAGGCCCACATGCCTGGTTAAGGGCTCAATCGCCGGTGGCTAACTGAGAACAAATGGGCGTGTCGCTGAAAAAACGATCCTCTGCATATGTAAACAAAATCTTGTTGTTTTTGAAACATCAGAAAGGGTGTATATCCCATGTTGGCATTGTCAACAGCAACAAATAATAGGATTTGAGAAAGTCACGCAACGACTTGTGTGAGTGTAATAAATCTGACTCGATTTATTGTATACAAGGACTAAAATTGATTGCCCACGAAAAATAAAAATAACATATCTCCAGTAGGCGTACTGCACTTTGTATACGATATATTTAAACGTTGACATTTCCCCTGAAGCGCCGCAGTAGTCAGTCGGCGGTGTACGCGAGCTTGGCGCCTTAACTTGACGATTGATCATACCGATACCCAGTTCGCTATTCACCCCAGTCGGTATCGCTAAACTTATTATTGAATTACCCCTCCACGTTACCGGCGCGCGATAACAGGACAGCGGCTTTGTAGTTTCACCGTTCTCTTTCCCGGGCGTTTAAACGGCCCACATGATAGTATTGTGTAAACAGCGGGCAGAGAGACAGTGTTTAACCCTCCGACGGTCGCGTCCTGGGTTTCGCCGCTTGACGGAAACGTTTCGTCTGGCACAAAACATGTGCGTATAAAATTACCAAAGGAGGATAAATTAAGTACTCACGACACAACTGGTGCATGTTAGCTCAGAATACTGAGTTGAAAGTTGCATTGTGAAAGCCTGTGTTTAACAGTACAAGTATTACACGAACATAGGAGCGTCTAGTAGGTTCAGTGTGATGTTTAGCGATGGTAAATAAGCATATGTATATTCAGGTAGTGTTTAGAACACAATCGACAGAGCAGGTAAGGCGTATATTGGTAAAATGGGGTTCGTATATTCAGATAACGTATACTAAACATAATTTAGGGTGCGTTTAAGAGATCAGTATTTGTATCACATTCAATTGCTTCTGCCTATATGCTCGATGGAGACATGCAGCTATTGCCATACATTTATAATATGTGTGCTAACCGAAAATCTCACAGTTTTCGGTGATTATTTTTGTGGGTCATTGTTTGGAACTGTTGGCGAATTTTGTGAAAAGCAAGTTGGCAGACGTTCATTATTTCGTTCCAGTCAACCGATCGCCTCCATGTGAGATGTATGTTATATTACTACACCGTGGAATTATGTTGGTTAGCTGCAGGTGGGTATTATTATACTGATATAGCTATACACAGACTCGAACGTTTGTCATTTGCTGTGTGTTTCTAATTTTGATTAATCATTTTATTGTGTTTGCACAATCCAATGCAAATATAGTCTGAAGTTTATATAATCCGTCACAGTCTACTAAACGTTCGTTATTGCAAAACATATAATTTACCAAGACTATGTTACTAGCTCAAACAGTCGGATCAAAATGGGAAATATCTTACATTGTTTGTAATAAGAATGTTCAAAAACATGCCTAGGTTCAACTGATACCCAAACGTAAATTCCGACGAAACTTAGACAGAGTGTGTAACGAAAGCGCCGCGTTTACCGTCTCGTCTGTCGTCACCTGGGCGGTGTTGACGCCGTCACATGTCAAAACAGTGTAGCTTGTTGACAGCCGCCTCACATCACGTGTCGTTTGTCGCCTTGTATTGGACGGCGGTCTCCTGAATTGTATGTATCGTCGTAAACTGCAAATGTCCTACATTGCTGTATCAACGGAACACGTTTTTACACATATTACGACGTTTGTGTCGTCTGAGTTATGTCGGCCACAGATCTCACACGACGTCGTGTGTCTGTATGTGTGCGTGTGTTCTAGTGCGTGTGCATCAGTGTGTGTGTGTGTGTGTGTGTGTGAGTGCGTACGTGCGTGCGTGCGTGCGTGCGTGCGTGCGTGTCTACAAGTGAGTGTACGTGTGAGTATGTGTTTTATTGCAATGCGGCGGCGTATCCTACTAAGTTTGTATAAATGTTTGCATCACCTGACGTTTCACGTAGGCTGCGAATATCCTACAACGTTTGCATCGCCTGCTCGACGCATCACGTCATCTACACACATCATACAATTTGTTATCGTCTGACGTGTCATGTGGTCTGCTGATTTCCGTCAACGCCAACTGACGCACGATATCTTACAAATAGTAAACAGTATTTTAGATAATACAGGAAGGTAAATTGTACACATTAACTCAACAAACTACCGTGCATCGTGTGCATGAATATGTCGTAAGATCCATGATAGTCGATACTATTATTAACAAAACCACAATCGACTAACTTGCATTATTCGAATTCCACAGCAACGTCCGTTATTAGGGAGCATGTGTTATTTGGTTGTAGGTATAGACAGTGTATGTTAGCCAATGCGTCTGTCAAGGAAGTTAAATATAACGTTTCCCTGCAACGTCAAACCACGGTTTTACATCTTTCGTAGCCAATACAAGTTATACTAATCTTCTTACTTAAAACAGTTAAGAATTGAACAGGATTACAATAACAACGACATGTGCCTTAAAACACTTATTGAGACTGCTATATGTGTTACACTATGTATTGTGTAATCTTCCTTTATTAAATATACGACCATTTTCTGTTGAACGCGTTCACACTTCTCGCGATTAATTATGATTTCTTTGAAGGCAAAACGCACTGTCTGACTTCACACATGTAGCGGCCTGAAACTCAACTCGGGTCCAGTATGTTTTCTGTCGTTTCTTGTCAATTTTGAACGTCTCCGAACCAGCTCATCTTTAGTTCAGTTTGACGGCTCATACAATGAAAAACAAGCAGTGCTGGCTGCTCTATGCAGTGCATTCGAACTTCCCTTTACGGTCACATTGGGAATACAGCCACCTCCCAATTAAGGTAATTTTACGACAGTCCAGTATTGTTTCCATAATCGTAAAATATAACAGTAAAATGAGGATAAATTTTCCCGCCAATACGGTCACCTTGCTAATCAGGTCACTCTCAGCCAGTCACGAGGGCGACCGTAATGACGACGTTCCACGGTACACGTACGTCAATATGTTTGAGTCAAAGTAATGATAATTGCCAACATTCCTTTGATGATCATTAAAGAAAGTACAAGATGTAAAATTAGGAGAAGACTATAATCTTGCAAGGGATTCAGTCACATAACATTATACAAATTACCACCGGGTATTACATAAAATGTGGCTGCCTTCGGAAGGAGGTAATTACTTGAAAATTCGCATGTTTTACAATCATATTTCGGCGTCAAACACAAACCAAGAGCGTGCGCCGAGTCAAAAATCGGCGTTTACAAATTCCCCGTTGAAGTCTAGCTAAGCAACATAGTTTCAGACACATCATGTTCATTACCGTGCAAAATTGGCACATATAACCATGTATACTACATTTAGGACCTGCGCAGTTATCTATCAAAATAAATAGATCAGATCGCATAGGTAGTCATGATGGCGCTTAATGTTCAACTGCGCGCGCTAATCCAGTCACATGTCAAAGTGTATCAGCCAAATAACAAGAATGTTTCTAAAGCTGGGATGAGCTGTATCCTGACTTGTTTTCCCCATGCGAGCGGCTGTTAGCTGATTTCAAGATATGTCGCTATAACGTTTCCAACTCGATTATCGAGATCGTAGAAGGTGTTTTGATGAATGTACTATAATGACTAACGAGTTGATATTTGGTTAAATATTGGAAAGGGCACTGTATCGCTTCAGTATCAATGTTTCCTACCTAGTCGTGCATTTCTTCTCCTGCCATTTTTCTAAATTAAATTGTAGACATATTTGTTCTTAAACTAACACAGATCATGCCTAACTGAGTGTTCTTAATTAAAAATAGTTGCATGCACGTTACACAATTTAAGTGATAAATATTCGTGTTTTTCAATAAAATAAAATTGGGTATATTATTTTATTTAAAACATATAATTAGCAGTATTATAAAATAATACGAATACACATTTATATATAACATGCATATAGAAGGATGAATTTAGTAGGATCGTCGACTAATATAAAAGTTTCATTGTTGAATAGAGAATTATAAAGTTGTTCGATGCTAATCATTATTGAATAGTAAAACATAGAAATTACAACAAATACATTAACACAGAAATACATTAACACAGAAATGACAACAAATACATTAACACAAGAGTGAGGTTTCAGTGCACTGTCTGCATTTATGCATACATATTAAGAAATGACAACAAATACATTAAAACAAGAGTGAGGTTTCAGTGCACTGTATGCATTTATACATACATATTTAGAAATGACAACAAATACATTAACATAGAAATGACAACAAATACATTAACACAAGAGTGAGGTTTCAGTGCACTGTCTGCATTTATACATACATATTTAGAAATGACAACAAAAACATTCACATAGAAATGACAACAAATACATTAACACAAGAGTGAGGTTTCAGTGCACTGTCTGCATTTATACATACATATTTAGAAATGACAACAAATACATTAACATAGAAATGACAACAAATACATTAACACAAGAGTGAGGTTTCAATGCACTGTCTGCATTTATACATACATATTTAGAAATGACAACAAATACATTAACATAGAAATGACAACAAATACATTAACACAAGAGTGAGGTTTCAGTGCACTGTCTGCATTTATACATACATATTTAGAAATGACAACAAATACATTAACATAGAAATGACAACAAATACATTAACACAAGAGTGAGGTTTCAGTGCACTGTCTGCATTTATACATATCTATTTAGAAATGACAACAAATACATTAACATAGAAATAACAACAAATACATTAACACAAGAGTGAGGTTTCTGTGCACTGTCTGCATTGATACATACATATTTAGAAATGACAACAATTACATTAACATAGAAATGACAACAAATACATTATCACAAGAGAGAGGTTTCAGTGCACTGTCTGCATTGATACATACATATTTAGAATTGACAACAAATACATTAGCATAGAAATGACAACAAATACATTAACACAAGAATGAAGTTTCAGTGTACTGTCTGCACTGATACATACATATTTAGAAATGACAACAAATACATTAACATAGAAATGACAACAAATACATTAACACAAGAGTGAGGTTTCAGAGCACTGTCTGCATTTATACATATATATTTAGAAATGACAACAAATACATTAACATAGAAATGACAACAAATACATTAACACAAGAGTGAGGTTTCAGTGCACTGTCTGCATTTATACATACATATTTAGAAATGAAAAAAATACATTAACATAGAAATGAAAACAAATACATTAACACTAGAGTGAGGATTCTGTGCACTGTCTGCATTTATACATACATATTTAGAAATGACAACAAATACATTAACATAGAAATTACAACAAATACATTAATACAAGAGTGAGGTTTCAGTGCACTGTCTGCATTTATACATATATATTTAGAAATGACAACAAATACATTAACATAGAAATGACAACAAATACATTAACACAAGAGTGAGTTTTCAATGCACTGTCTGCATTGATACATACATATTTAGAAATGACAACAAATATGTTAACATGGAAATGACAACAAATACACTTACACAAGAGTGAGGTTTTAGTGCACTGTCTGCATTTAAACATATTATATATTTAGAAATGACAACAAATACATTAACATAGAAATGACAACAAATGCATTAACACAAGAGTGAGGTTTCAGTGCACTGTCTGCATTTATACATACATATTTAGAAATGACAACAAATACATTAACACAGAAATGACAACAAATACATTAACACAAGAGTGAGGTTTCAGTGCACTGTCTGCATTTATACATACATATTTAGAAATGACAACAAATACATTAACACAAGAGTGAGGTTTCAATGCACTGTCAGCATTTATACATACATATTTAGAAATGACAACAAATACATTAACATAGAAATAACAACAAATACATTAACACAAGAGTTAGGATTCAGTGCACTGTCTGCATTTATACATACATATTTAGAAATGACAACAAATACATTAACATAGAAATGACAACACATACATTAACACAAGAGTGAGGTTTCAGTGCACTGTCTGCATTTATACATACATATTTAGAAATGACAACAATTACATTAACATAAAAATGACAACAAATACATTTTCACAAGAGTGAGGTTTCGGTGCACTGTCTGCATTTATACATACATATTTAGAAATGACAACAAATACATTAACATAGAAATGTCAACAAATACATTAACACAAGAGTGAGGTTTCAGTGCACTGTCTGCATTTATACTTACATATTTAGAAATGACAACAAATACATTAACATAGAAATTACAACAAATACATTAACACAAGAATGAGGTTTCAGTGCACAGTCTGCATTTATACATACATATTTAGAAATGACAACAAATACATTAACACAAGAGTGAGGTTTCAGTGCACTGTCTGCATTTATACATATATATATTTAGAAATGACAACAAATACATTAACATAGAAATGACAACAAATACATTAACACAAGAGTGAGGTTTCAGTGCACTGTCCGCATTTATACATACATATTTAGAAATGACAACAAATACATTAACACAAGAGTGAAGTTTCAATGCACTGTCTGCATTTATACATACATATTTAGAATTGACAACAAATACATTAACATA
This sequence comes from Paraescarpia echinospica, assembly GCA_020002185.1. NCBI lineage: Eukaryota > Metazoa > Annelida > Polychaeta > Sabellida > Siboglinidae > Paraescarpia > Paraescarpia echinospica. The sequence goes on along the minus strand of CM034544.1, from coordinate 8,903,559 downwards.
GAAATAACAACAAATACATTAACACAAGAGTTAGGTTTCAGTGCACTGTCTGCATTTATACATACATATTTAGAAATGACAACAATTACATTAACATAAAAATTACAACAAATACATTTTCACAAGAGTGAGGTTTCGGTGCACTGTCTGCATTTATACATACATATTTAGAAATGACAACAAATACATTAACATAGAAATGACAACAAATACATTAACACAAGAGTGAGGTTTCAGTGCACTGTCTGCATTTATACATACATATTTAGAAATGACAACAAATACATTAACATAGAAATGACACCAAATACATTAACACAAGAGTGAGGTTTTAGCGCACTGTCTGCATTTATACATACATATTTAGAAATGACAACAAATACATTAACATAGAAATAACAATCAATACATTAACACAAGAGTGAGGTTTCAGTGCACTGTCTGCATTTATACATACATATTTAGAAATGACAACAAATACATTAACATAGAAATGACAACAAATACATTAACACAAGAGTGAGGTTTCAGTGCACTGTCTGCATTTATACATACATATTTAGAAATGACAACAAATACATTAACATAGAAATTACAACAAATACATTAACACAAGAGTGAGGTTTCAGTGCACTGTCTGCATTTATACATACATATTTAGAAATGACATCAAATACATTAACACAAGAGTGAGGTTTCAGTGCACTGTCTGCATTTATACATATATATATTTAGAAATGACAACAAATACATTAACATAGAAATGACAACAAATACATTAACACAAGAGTGAGGTTTCAGTGCACTGTCTGCATTTATACATACATATTTAGAAATGACAAAAAATACATTAACACAAGAGTGAGGTTTCAATGCACTGTCTGCATTTATACATACATATTTAGAAATGACAACAAATATATTAACATAGAAATAACAACAAATACATTAATACAACAGTTAGGTTTCAGTGCACTGTCTGCATTTATACATACATATTTAGAAATGACAACAATTACATTAACATAAAAATGACAACAAATACATTTTCACAAGAGTGAGATTTCGGTGCACTGTCTGCATTTATACATACATATTTAGAAATGACAACAAATACATTAACATAGAAATGACAACAAATACATTAACACAAGAGTGAGGTTTCAGTGCACTGTCTGCATTTATACTTACATATTTAGAAATGACAACAAATACATTAACATAGAAATGACAACAAATAAATTAACACAAGAGTGAGGTTTCACTGTCTGCATTTATACATATATATTTAGAAATGACAACAAATACATTACCATAGAAATGACAACAAATACATTAACACAAGAGTGAGTTTTTAGTGCACTGTATGCATTTATACATACCTATTTAGAAATGACAACAAATACATTAACACAAGAGTGAGGTTTCAGTGCACTGTCTGCATTTATACATACATATTTAGAAATGACAACATTACATTAATATAGAAATGACAACAAATACATTAACACAAGAGTGAGGTTTCAGTGCACTGTCTGCATTTATACATACATATTTAGAAATGACAACAAATACATTAACATAGAAATGACAACAAATACATTAATACAAAAGTGAAGTTTCAGTGCACTCTCTGCATTTATACATATATTTATTTAGAAATGACAACAAATACATTAACATAGAAATGACAACAAATACATTAACACAAGAGTGAGGTTTCAATGCACTGTCTGCATTTATACATATATATTTAGAAATGACAACAAATACATTAACATAGAAATTACAACAAATACATTAACATAGAAATTACAACAAATACATTAACACAAGATTGAGGTTTCAGTGCACTGTCTGCACTTTACATACATATTTAGAAATGACAACAAATACATTAACATATAAATGACAACAAATACATTAACACAAGAGTGAGGTTTCAGTGCACTGTCTACATTTATACATACATATTTAGAAATGACAACAAATACATTAACATATAAATGACAACAAATACATTAACACAAGAGTGAGGTTTCAGTGCACTGTCTGCATTTATACATACATATTTAGAAATGACAACAAATACATTAACATAGAAATGACAACAAATACATTAACACAAGAGTGAGGTTTCAATGCACTGTCTGCATATTTAGAGTGAGGTAGATTATCAACAAGGATCGTCAATTTAAGCACAAAAAGGAACTGCTTATAAAAATAGAGAACATGAATTTACGGAGAAATATTTGTGAAACTTTTATGTTGTGAAAATAAGGAACACTGTAGATTATATATAAGAAAGTGTTCATTATCACAGAGGACTATAAATGAATCGAACATGTCATCTGCTGATTGAGTTAGTGCTAGCAGCGTGAATGTGTTTATAAAAATGGACATTTACCTCTGTAGGGCGGGACGGACACAAATGGATAAACACAAAGTTGGACTCTCGATAAACCATAGGCTCCTTGTCCACCTGCCATGGAGCGTTATTTATCTGAGTGGCAATATTGTTAAAACTTGTTAAATCCTATTTGAAGTGGACTGCCATGGTTGCAGAAATCCGGTAAGTTGTAAAACAATGTTTTGTGAACAAGACTCTTCTCAGGCTCTTTCCTCGTCGCAAATAATGTTATCTGTGTTTGCCGATAAAATTATTTCCATGGCTGACAAATAGCATCGTGTGTCTATGAGGGATGCGAATTTAATCCGACATTTATTGGCGCCACCGTGCAGCTGTGGCGTAATTTTGGGTATACAGCCTTGCGAATGTACAATAAATACAGCAACTTGGGTCAGAAACTCACCGAAAACGCATAATTATATTTACTTCTAGCTGTTAGGTTTGTAGGATCGTACGAGCGTAGTATAAACATAATTGTTGTTATGCATGACATACAGACAGACAGACTAACATTCAGACAGACAAACACTCAGACAGACAGACAGACAGACAGACAGGCAGACAGACAGACAGACACTCAGACAGACAGACAGACAGACAAACACTCACAAACACTAAACATGTGGTTCCTACAAGCCGGCGAAAGATTTATTTTGGGGGTCAAAATCAGTTTCTAGTTCTTGCTCACGATAACATGGACACATGATTGAGGAATGTGTTTTGGTATCGTCGACGCCCATACTAATAATGAGATTGATAGGCAAATGTGTTGAATACCCAATTGACTATTACCAAAACGACCGTCATAAATTATAGTCACAAACACAAAATCCTGGACTGCCACCGTAATGTGAGCGCACTCGTCACCCGGTAAGTTGTCGCCTTTGGCCCGTCACCTGCCTCAACCCTCACCCCGGTGGAAAGGGGCGGTTACCCCTTCATTAGGATGACTGCGTCAGAGCTCTAATGAAATACGGGGACGGGGTATTCGCGAGCCGCCATTGCTCACTGCGCGTCGTTGACAGGCGCAACACGTAGACAACGGTAAATATAGTCGACACACTGATCTGGTAGCAATAGATGGCGTTTTACCAAGTGGCAACATATATCATTATTCAGTTCCGTGATCAGTGTGGACGAATTCCGTGTCATTGATGGAGGGGTGAATCCCCTTTCGTTGAATTCGTTGAATACACTAAAAAATCGTCTTAAAATAAACACTGTACTTTGAAAGAAAACGATATTTACACAGTTTGGAAAGTTCGAGACACCTGTTAGAGGGATATTGGTTTAATCAAAGAAGCATGCGTTTTTTATAATTATGTAGCACAACAGAAATAGAAGAAAGAGCAACATACTGCTTTGTTGAATAAAACTAGACGTGTTGTGAGTCAAAATGTTTCAATTTGACATAACCAAACGATGGTTTACCTGGTAGAGGCTTTCTTTAGCGTCGCACACTGCTTGAATTGTAAAAGAATTATTCTGAAGAGCGTTAAGTAACTTGACGCGTTTTGTTTTGATGACCTGGAATAATTTCAGTATTAATTATGTATGCGTTAATGCTAACATTAATATTACTACGTCTAGCCGTATTTGCCAGTATGACGTCAACAACAAAACACAGTTAAAAAAACAGTAGCAACAACAACAACAACAACAACGGCAGAAGCAAAAACAGAATCATCATCATCACCATCATCATACACAACAACAACAACAACAACAACAACAGAAGCGCCGTGGTGCAGTGACTAGAGCATCAGACTCTCAATTGAGAGAACCCGATTTCGAATCCTGTGCTGCCGTGTCGAACATTAGACAAGTTCGTTGACTCTACGTTGCTCCAGTTCACTCAGCTGTCTGAATGAGTATCTGGCTTTAGGCACTCGTGGATGTCTGTGTTCGAATTGTATTTGCGCATTAATTGCAGTTGGCTGAATGCTTCCCATAGCAGTCGAGATGGTATTCGAATGAACAGGTCTGTCTGGGAGTCAAGTGCAAAACGCTTTGAGCA
>CM034544.1:8738096-8893132 GCA_020002185.1 Paraescarpia echinospica | reverse complement strand
TGTGTGTGTGTGTGTGTGTGTGTGTGTGTGTGTGTGTGTGTGTGTGTGAGTGTATGTGTGTGTTGAGTGAGTGAGTGAGTTTTTGAGTGAGTGAGTTTTTGAGTGAGTTTTTGAATGAGTTTTTGAGTGAGTGAGTGAGTGAGTGAGTGAGTGAGTGAGTGAGTGAGTGAGTGAGTGAGTGAGTGAGTGAGTGAGTGAGTGAGCGAGTTTCCGATTGCGTGAACGAATGAGTGAGTGCGTGAGTGCGTGAGTGCGTGAGTGCGTGAGTGCGTGCGTGCATTTGTATGTGGGCAGGTGTGTGTGTTTAGCAAATTTAAACTAATATCAATAACCTGATGTGTTTCATTGAGGTTTAACATTAAATTTTAATATTACTGCAACATTTATTTATGGTGCAATATAATATCCCATTAAATTATCTAAGTTTGTTAGACTACGTTGATAAATTGTTAAATAATCTAACCATATATCAGCGTAGCCCTGATAAAAGGCAAATAATAACAAAAAGATACTATCTTTCTGATAGGTGAAACTCTCGTTATGTTACTATCAGCCTCCGTACTAAAGGCGTCGCATGATAATAGATTCCGTTTGTGTTGCCCTCGGGTGAGGAATCGTTTAATGCGGGACAGAGAAAGTAGACAATGTGTCGCACGCTCGCTTTTGTAAAAATAAATCAAATAGATACGAGCTCGATACGATCACCAACGGCCGCGATAAATCGTAAATTAGCATGTTGACATTGGCTATAATAACCTTCATTTCCGCTTTATTTATGCGTTGTTTATGACGTGTGGGGCCGACATATCGGAAGTGACACCAGCTAACGTTGCTGCAACGTCGATGAAATGATCTTAGATAGATACTACACACTGTTCATTAAGGATCCATTTCCTGGTTGTCTGTAGATAGCGAACGACGGGTAATTCGTGTTATCTACGATCACATATTCGTTTTATACGCGTGACAGCTATTTGAAAAGTTTCACGTGCGTTTGTTTTCGGATGCGTTCACGTAGTGATGTTCCACACCACGTCTATGACGTGATGACGTTGTCAGATGAAAGATGAAAACTGCAAACTTGTTGTTATAATCCAGTTTCATACCCTGCGTCCTGCTGTTATAAATTATCTTCCTTAACTGAAACACATACTATATCAGTATACTGATAACCGTTAAATATTTAAAATCTTCATTCTTACATTTTAATCTCCGTATCTCTAATTTTGTTAAAAGTTATATGTATGTATTATAATAATGTATGAAGGCTTTCAGCTTAAGTGGATTTTGAGGACTTCCTTGGCTGTAATAAATTTGTTCACTCCAATTCATATGTATATGATATACAATTAGTACATATTTATATCAGTGACGTCATTTTCATAGCTATGCAAGATATTATTGGTAAAATGAACTGGCATAATGTGTGTAGCTGTACGATGTAACATTATTATGTACATTTAATTACATTGCTGCTATACGCTATACGTTAGTAAACGTTATTAATTTAATTTCAATTGTTGTTCTTATCACAATAACAATAATCAAATATGTGAAAATTGTGAGGATGATTATATACACGAATATTTGGTTTCTGTACCTGTACCTAACTTCGACGGACACGTAAATAGATTCGTTAGCCTGGAGCGATCAGTCATCAACGTTTTCTAACACCCAAGAGCGTATTTGCGAGGCTATCTATCTTCGCCCATGTTTTCAGTTATGGCGATTTGATGTTTCTCATTTTCAGCCGCGTCTCGCGGTGCAGCGAACACTAATATATTTCTATTGAGTTGTACAGAGAGAGCTGTTAATGGCGACGGCTTTTGTGCCGTCTTGATCGGAGTGACGAAAGGTCCTTTAAACGTATGAAGAGTTATGGGGGATAATTGCCGCTGAAGGAATGTTATTTATTATCATATCCGCTGCTTGTTCGGGTGAAAATAACAAAGTATGTTGTACACGTTTCTGGCGAATGAAGTCATATTTATTGTATGGTTTATAGTGGCACCAACGTAGTATAACTATTGTTGTTACAGCGGTCTATTGTTGCATGGTGGGGACTATATACAAAGCATTACTTCAGCGCTATATATTTGTGTTCTTCCTCGTCATCCCCTTGTATATAAGGTTAAGCCCTTGTACTGGTGAACTGCTATTGCTGTTGTTGTCATCCACCGTTTCCTATCATCAGCCTCTAATTCAACCCAGCTGTGGTTTTCCCCTTTTCGTGCAGCCTTGACGTTTCTCCATCTCTGCTCTCTTTCGTAGTCTGCCCGCCTTCATTCCGATCAAATAACCAGCCCACGTAACACGGTTAATCCTCCAGTTAAGCTGGACTGCATCCCGACTGATCCCGTCGCCATACCTATCCTCTTTTTATCCTATCTGCATAGGTGTATAGTATCAACTATTTCAACATAAATGCTACAATTTCCCAGTACCGTCGTTCCGACCGACATATATTTGATTTGGGTTTTACTGTATTCTACAGTTTTCATTTGTCACAAGATTAATTTGAAATAAATGAACGAAAAATCGAATCGAATATGCTCCTTCAAAAATAGAATATGTGTAAAGATCTATATGTGTAACGTCTTGAGACGTATAAATATATATATATATATATATATATATATATATATGCTCCCCGCAAGTGTAAATGGTTCTTGTCCGTCAGCGATGCTGATGCGAGGTTGAAGCACGTGACGACATTGGGAACACACCCAGAGCCGCAGATGAAAGTCGGAATTATTCGCTTGAGTGAACGCGGAAAGCTAGAGCGGCAATTAGGTGACTTCTTGTTAACACCCCGTGTATAATTAGTAGCGGGTCCAGTTTCGTCTGTTGGCGGTGCCCAGGCCAAGGTCACGGTTGAGTAGACGCCCACTGGATAGTATTTATTTCACACTGCAAGTTGACGCTACATTTATTGGGAGAATCAAGGTACGCATACCCTTAGCGCGAGAGAGAGAGAGAGTGAGAGAGAGAGAGAGAGAGAGAGAGAGAGAGAGAGAGAGAGAGAGAGAGAGAGAGAGAGAGAGAGAGAGAGAGAGAGAGAGAGAGAGAGAGAGAGAGTGAGAGAGAGAGAGAGAGAGAGAGAGAGAGAGAGAGAGAGAGAGAGAGAGAGAGAGAGAGAGAGAGAGAGAGAGAGAGACAGAGAGAGAGAAAGATATATATATATATATATATATATATATATATATAGAGAGAGAGAGAGAGAGAGAGAGACAGAGAGAGAGAGAGAGAGAGAGAGAGAGAGAGAGAGATGGATAGATAGAGAGAGAGAGAATAGATAGAGAGTGAATCGGACCAACAATGTGTTATTGGAAATAACACCTTTGCACAATTTTCAAAGTTATATTTCTTGTGATTTCTTCGCGTGTTCCCTGCATGAAGCATTTACGCCCTTTTTTAACTATCCTGACTCGAGAGTAGGTTACAAACGGACATTCCGCAATGTAGTAACATCAGACATTGCATAGTACGGATTGCCTGTGGGCACACATATTCTGTTAATTAATATTATAGAGTTTACTCAATCAGTCATCTAAAACTATTTAGATAAGTACTTGGCGATAACACATTTTGGGTGTATCTAAGTGCTACCGATAGAGTCGCAGCTAGTCAAATATTTCAACCATTCGTTTTGCAATAAAGGTCAACGTTATTGATATATGAAAATACATCTACGTACAATTATATATTATATATAGCATTTCACCGATTTCATTAGATATGTTATAATATAAACAGGCGGAACAACTTGGTTAATTGCTCTCCGAATGTTTATCGAAATGTGAACAAAATAAGTTATCAGTTAGTCCGATCGTTTCACGAAAATTACATGACGAATATATTCTAGCCGAAGTAAGCCTGGAACGGACGTAAAATTATCGACTTGAGAATGAACTCTATGCGCTGACACCAAATAAGCACCTTTTGTAGCATCGTCTATGTACCAAGTCGGTCGCCAAAACCCTTTGCCCCGTCTCGTGCCTTCCACGACATTCCTATCTGTTCGGTGTTTTTTTTACCGCAGACAGGCACGATGCCGGTAAATACACGTTTCCGGAGCGGGCTATTCAAAGGCAATTGAATATTTGTGTCGGCAGCTAAAGATATGATCGCGCCACCTTGAGATCTTCGCTGATAAAAATTCATTCAGTTCGACGCCCAATGGCCTATGCAAACGGTCTAGTTGAACACTGCCGGGACGCTGGTGGCTTCGGCAATTGTCTGAAGGATTAGATTGAAGCTGTCAATACACTGATGGGCTCAGCTCTTGTACGAATTAGAGCGAAGCTGTTGAGACACAGATGGGCTTTGCTCTTTTTTTCAGTCGTAATTACCTTCAATGGTATTTTGATCTGAATAAAAAAATGTCCGATAACAAAGCAGAACACGTTTACAACGTATGCCGTTCTCTAGAGATTGCGTTGAACTTGTACACGACTTGGATAATAATATATTGCGAAACGATAAACATGTACACTGTGTACGGATACTTCTTGTTATACAAGCGTCATTGAAAAACAGCATAACTTCTACAGACATACGTGCAAATCCTGATATGTAAAACTTACAAAAATAATTAATATATACTTGGATGTAGTGATGATCCGGTTTCTTAGTTATTCATGTTGGGTATATTTACCATTCAAGAAACGTTTCGTTTTTCTCTGTATCATTTTTTTTTTTTTAATAATATTTAATTATTCCGTCATAACTATTCCTGAATTGTATATAAAATAATAGTTAAATGTTTATAATCGTGATGATGCGGGGTGTCTTAGAGGTTAAGACTGTCAGTCTAATGGATAATTTCGTTCGTTCCACATTGCCTTGCCCACTCCATCCCTCCTTCCTTCCCTCCCTCTATTTCTTTCCCCGCTCTCTCTCTCTCTCTCTCTCTCTCTCTCTCTCTCTCTCTCTCTCTCTCTCTCTCTCTCTCTCTCTGGCTCTCTCTTTGTCTGTATGTTTGTATATCTGTCTGTCTCTCTATCTTCCATCTTTTCCCTTCTCCCTTCACTTTCTCTCCTCTCTGTCTCTTCCTCTCTCCCTCCCTCCCTCTCTCCCTCCCACCCTCCATCCCCCGTCCCTCCGTCCCTCCCTCTTACTCTTTCTGCCTCCTTCCCTACCTCCCTCCGTCCTACCCTCCCTCCCTCCTACCCTCCCTTCCTCCCTCCCTCCCTCTCTCCCTCTTCCACTCCCTCTCCCTCCCCCCTCCTACCCTCAACCACCTCTATATCCCTCTCGCTTTTCAACAAAAAATGATCGTCGACATTCCAAAACTAACGAATATTGTTTATGCTATGTTAGTAATAAACCACCGCTCGAGTTGAACCAATACCTTTATCAAGTCGAAGGTCTTGCTGACCACCGACATTTCACTTCATGTGTAGATCACCGGCTGTTACTTTGTGTTTGACCCGTGTTTCCAGAGCAATGGCCAACGACCGGAACCGAGCGTGGAACAAGACGAGGCACTGCTCCAAGTACCGGCGGGAGACAGGGCTCTACAAGGGCCAGGTGAGACTGTGTCAGAAGCATCTCGAGTTCATGCCCATCGTCGCCCACGCCACGCGTCAGACGGCGGACGTCTGTGAGAGCCTCTTCGCCGACCGACGCTGGAACTGCTCCTCCGTCAAACTGGCGCCCAACTTCATGGCCGATCTGACGGGAGGTGAGTGGGAGGGACGGAGCGAGGGAGGGAGGGAGGGATGGATGGAGGGAGGGATGGAGGGAGGGAGACGGACGGACGGACGGACTGGATGGAGGAGGGACGAAGGATGAGGAGGCAGGAAAGGGAAGAGGGAGGGAGGGAAGGAGAGGGAGGGGAAGGAGAGGAGGGAAGGAGGGAGGGAGGGAGGGGAGGAGAGGGAGGGAGGGAGGGAGGGAGGGAGGAGGGAGGGAGGAGGGAGGAGGAGAGAGAGGGAGAGGTAGGGTAGAGAGGGACGGAGGGAGATATTTATGTTTGCTTATATGTACGTACGTACGTACGTACGTACATATACATACGTCTGTCTGTCTGGCCATACGACTATTTGTATGTTTGTCTGTCTGTCTGTCGGTCTGTCTGTTTCTCTGTCTGTCTGTCTGTATGTATCTATGTATGTCTGACTGTCTGCCTGTCTGTCTGCTTGTCTTTAAGTCTGTCTGCCTGTCTGTCTGTCTGTCTGCTTGTCTGTATGTCTCTCTGCCTGTCTGTCTGTCTGTCTGTCTGAATGTTAGTCTGTCTGTCTGTATGTCATGCATAACAACAATTATGTTTATGCTACGCTCGTACGATCCTACAAACCTAACAGCTAAAAGTAAATATAATTATGCGTTTTCGGTGAGTTTCTGATCCAAGTTGCTGTATTTATTGTACATATACATACGTATACGTATGTCTGTGTGTCTGTCTGGCTATACGACTGTCTGTCTGTTTGTCTGCTTGTCTTTTTGTCTGTCTGTTTGCCTGCCTGCCTGCCTGCCTGCCTGCCTGCCTGTTTGTCTGTTTGTCTATATATCTCTATGTACGTGTGTACGTTCCTTTGCCTCTCTGTCTCTCAGTCACCCTGTCTGCGTGTCTGCTTCTCTTTGAAAAATACCCATCTAGTATCTCCCCTCCTGGTGCTACTGTACGTTTTAGACCTACCCCATGGAACATCAATACACGTCACCTTCACAATGACGACGCCACCGTGAGTCGGGGCGTGGCGTACTACCTCTCCACAGCTACTTAGGAGCTCGAGAAGTAATTTGCGACCGACACTTTGTCGTTCGGTCGACGTTGCTTTGTGTGTGAGCATTGACGCGGGGCACCGTACAATAACGGTGTCGTGTCTGTCGTGTGGCTCTCACGACGTTTTGCTTGTCGTGTGTGATTCTGACGGGGTTGTGTTTGTTGTGTGTGGTTTTGACGGGGTTGTGTTTGTCTGACGGCGTTTTCCTTGTTGTATGTGATTCTGACGGGGATTGTGTTTGCTGTGTGTGATTTTGACGGGGGTTGTGTTTGTTGTGTGTGATTCTGACAAGGTTGTTTGTCATGTGTGGTTTTGACAGGGGTTGTGTTTGTTGTGTGTGATTTTGACGGGGTTGTGTTAGATGTGCGTGGTTCTGAAGGGTTGTGTTTGTTGTGTGTGGTTCTTACGGCGTTTTGCTTGTCGTGTGTGATTCGGACGGCGTTGTGTTTGTCGTATGTGGTTGTGGTGTGTGTCATTTATGACGCACACACCTGCACACACCCGCACTCACTCACACGCACCGGCACACACATACCCGCACACACACCCGCACACACAACCGCACACACACACACACACACACACTTTTTCTCCTACTGCTAGTACTACTGTGTACGTACATATGTATAATACATATTTACAATAATAATATTATACACATTTGGCAAAGCTTCTCTGCCATTAGCGAAAGAGTTATCGATATATCCCCTAATGCTGATACGGGGTTGCCATCAGAGTCGTACGAAGACTCACAGTAGGGGCAAAGGTCACGAGGCAACGTAACACATGTCAGCGACATTCACCTTACATTCACAAGACTTCACCCTATCCATCACATTTAATTTTCGGATTTGACATCGCTTCGTGTCATGCAAAACACTTGTCTCTGAGCACACAGTAAGGATCGCGCACGATGGTCCCATTTAAATGTACACGTGCAGAACTGGTGTCAAAGACTGAATACTGCATCCGGTGTGTATGTGTGTGTGCTTGTGTGTGCGTGCATGTGTGTGCTTGTGTGTGTGCTTGTGTGTGTGTGTGAGTGTGCGTGTGTGAGTGTGCGTGTGTGTGCGCGTGCGTGTGCTAGTGCTCGTTGTACAGTCATTGAATATTGAATGTTAAATAACCCAACCATGACAATATCATGCTTATCAACCTTAGTATAGGTTGATGGAAGTTTCATTGAACTTTTTAATTATAATATATGACATTGAACGTTATGCATCTGTTTCAGGAAGTCGTGAACAGGCGTTTGTGTACGCTCTCGCCTCGGCGTCGCTAACACAGTCGATCGCTAAATCGTGTAGTCTCGGCTTCTCGACCAAGTGCAGCTGTGGGCGCCTCCCCAATACGCCACCCCCGGGGGAGTTTAAGTGGGGAGGGTGCGGAGATGACCTGCGGTACGGCGTGCTCTTCAGTCGCTGGTTCGCCGACGGCGTCTTTCTGAAACGAAAGAAGAAGTCGAAAAAAGTGCTCATGAGTCTCCATAACAACCGCGCTGGCCGGAAGGTAGGTCAAGGTCAAATGATATATTGGGCAAGAGTTTCGGCTGTGATTCATTCTCCTTCTCCTCCCCTGTCACCCCTTGCGGAGAGAGCCGCATCTTGTCAATTTTCCGCCCTCCTCTCCACGTCTGGCTTCCTCGTCCCCTTCTACTGCCATCTCCAAATTATTCCCCTTCCCCGAGCTACATAATTGACTGGTTCACGTCACTCTGTCCACTTTGTCCTCGTTACAATCTATATACGTCTGACTCCGTCTCTTCTGCGGTGGTCGTCCAATCTCGGCCGTCCCCATCTGCCCTTTTGAGACATCGCTTTCCACCTTGCTACTGGTCTTTCTCTTCGGCTTCTACAAACTTCTTTTGGTTGTCATGCTTTCTTCGTAAATCCCCCTTCACGCATTCTCTCTATGTTCTGCCTATGTAATTCTGCTCCAAACTTTTTTCATTTCCTGGTTTATTGAAATGAGTATTTCTTAAGCAATATATCAAAACAATATGTCATATGTATGTACATGTTTAACTATAATCTTCTTGTAATCGTATCATACGAAAAGCGTTCGTGATACTTCTCAGTTGCAAGATGTTTGTCCAGCGTTGCATTTTAAAGATGTTCTCCCGAATTCAGTCACTATAGTAGACTATTAAAAGCAACCTATCCCTTTGGTTTTCTGACAATACTTGATTTGTCAAGTGACCACCCTACTCGCCATTTCGCTTCTTCAAAAAATTGGAGTAGTTTCCGCCTGATTGTCTTTACAATGTGATACGGTTTCGGTATATAAGTTCAATAGATATTCACAACAATATCATATTTGTTAGACATACGACAACTGACGAGTGGAATTAGTTTATTTATATAAAATAAAATGAAAGTTCAATAGATATTCACAAGAATATCATATTTGTTAGATATGCGACAACTGACGAGTAGAATTAGTTTATTTATATAAAATAAAGTATGACATGAATTGTAATAAAAATCCGAAATATGAAACGCGCGGAAAATCAATATATATAACAGCTCTTAATTATTGTAATCACAAGGCTGTGGAAGTATGGTTGAATATATTGAATGAATGAACTTTATTTCGGTTACAAGTACAACTTTGTGAACACATGTATAATAGATTATAAAAAAAGAAAAATATTGCAACCGTGGAGATCCTCTAGAAACCTATAGGGAATTATAGCGAGGACCACCAGAATTAATAAATTTAAAATAGTTTCCTTGTTCCATAAAATTAAAGCTTAAAAGTAGGACAGTAAGGTCTTCTGGAACAAAGTGAATAAATCATCTCATAGATGCAGTTAATGTATACACATACACATACATTACTTACAATACATAAATAGAACAGATTGACTACTGATTAAATTGCACTCATCATAACATAATATTATAAAGAATAAATAAATTAATTTTCAAGTAAAACATTGATGTGCTATACCGAATCATGTCTATGTATAACGGTGACCCATGTCGTCATATAGATAGGTATTCGGGTGAGAGTGGAATTTGGCCTTTTCCATCCTGCTGACCTAACCACAAACGTGGATCATGTTCAGCCGTCCCCCTACGGTTAGATAGTCGTCTCACCAGCAATCGTTTGGTTACTTCATGACTATTTTTACTGGAACAGTTTGCCATTTTCCTACTTGAAGTGCGCGGGATAGTAACAGCGCGTGTACGATCGTACCACGCACTAGACATTCCCGCCAATTAAATATGTATGTACCGCGGTGGGGGAAAATAGAATCAAAACTGCGCTGGTTTTTGCTCCAGTTGCTACGTCAATCTAGTAAAATGTAGCAAACCGTTAGGTCGACTTCATCCAGTCAGTTGCTGCCACTCGGTGAAGTTTGTCCTGAATCGAGTACGGCGCCAAGTCTGACATAACTTGTCCGAACATAAAATTGTTTTGTTTGTAAAAAGCGCCTAAATTACTTAAAGAAAAAATACAAACTGCAATAAAGCGAACGAGACAAGATACAACTAACATCAGAAACTTACATATTATTAAAATAAACTACTGTATTGATTACATGTAATCTGAAGTGCCATAACTTGATAATCTATTGTATAGCCTGTGATGTAAATATAGTTGGATATTATAAAAAATATTCTTTATTATTTACGGATGTTCACATATTTGAAATTATTTCTTCAGGTAAATATATCTATCGTCTCTCCGTTTTATGAGCCACTTGCATTTCGTTTTAGCAATATAATTATATTCGTTCTATTTTGAATCTGTGTTATAGTGACTTTGCAATTTCCTTGCTTTTGGTTCATGTCACACCGTTATAAATTAATTTACGAAAGCATTTGAAAAAGCTAACAAGTAGTATCGCTCGGTTCCACAGATTCGTGTCTCATAAACACTAGTTGAGCAGTCGTTGATAAAACACAATTTATGTGTGCACCATAATGAGCCGATATGGCGATTCCCTCGTGTCGAGGTCGCCAATAAAAGACAGTATACACAAGGATCTGTTCAGTTTAAACAAGTCGCCCGAGGCGCATACATCACGGCGGCCGTCGTCGTCTCAGTCGTACACGCGTCGTCTAATTAATTCGACACGTCGCCGCCGTAGATGCTTCTCAAGGCGAATTTATTACGACTCGACGGAGTTAGCGAGAATTCTGGCTCTGGACTTTCCTCTTATTCTTTTTCTCCTTTTCATTCTTCATTTTCTTCTTCTTCTATTTCTTCTTCGTCTTCTACATATTTTTTCTGTTGCAACTCCTTCTTTTTAATGTTTCTACTTCCTTTTGTCTTGCTGTTCTTGTATTTCGGTTCTTCTACTTTTTCTTACCTTTTTCTAATTATTTTCTTCTTCTTTCTCTACTACTACTTCTTCTTTTTCCTTCTTCTTTACGTCTTCGTCTTCTAATTCTGATGTTCTTCAACTTCTTACGTGATTATTATATTTTTCTTCTTCTTCATCTTCGGCTTTCTGATTTTCAATTCTTCTTCATCAGCATCTTCGTGTTGTATTTTATTTATCTGCTTCTGATGCAGTTCTCTCTCTTCGCCTATCTTTTATTATATTTATTCTTCTTTTTTGTCTTCCTCCTCCTCTGCGATGATCCCATGCAGAGAGGGAGTCACATTACTTGATCTCTTTTGCCCTATTTTCTCTCTCACTCTCGGATATTCACCCCTACCCTTTCGACGTCTATCTTAAAAAATCACTCCTTCGTAATATTGTTCTTTCTTTCTGTCAACCATCCACTTCCGTTTCCATTCTATCTACGTCAACCCTTCCTCACTTATTCTCTCTAGAATACTGTCCATCGCTGTATAAGCCTAATTTCTTCTCTTTTATTCCCTCACGTTAATCTCTTCTCTTTGATCCCCATATATCCTCTTCGATTCGGTGCCCATTGCTTATTCTTCGACCCCTGTTGTACTGTGATACCTGTAGCTTCGCCTGTTGTTAATGCTATCGTCTGTAAACATGGTATAAGTCAGTGTTAATCCAACTGGCATCGCAGAATGACTTATCCCTGAGCGGGACACGAGTACTACACCTCGTGAATCGTCCGCGTTATCTATGTTTTGACACCATCTTCCCGATCCCTACCACGAGGTCAACCCATAATTCAACGGGCCCCCACAGCTGGTTTCCGTCGGCACACTGCAACGAATCGTGAGGACTTATTAATTTACTTCCGGGTTCAAAGTATACCAATGAGAATAAATCACTATTTCATTTCCGCCTAAAGTGCGAGGTGTTTGAGACGGTGTCCCATTTCTTTGATTTTTTGCACTTTGAGCAAGACAAACAGCAATTTTCAGACTACAACACTAGTTGCTAATGTGCAGCATATGCCCGTCTTAGTGATGGAAGGACCCCTGTGTACGGAAACGAAATCCGGATTGTTTGTGCGAACAACGTCGGGCACCATTTCCCATGTTGATTTTTGTGTGAAACAAGCATAATTGAATGATTTGCTGAAAACCGCCACTGCAGTTTGGTGACATAACAAACATCGAAATATACTGTTTGTATTAAAACCGAATCGTAACATTGCGAGTGGAATTGATCAACTGACTTTTTATATTGGTTTCATTGGAGCACAATAATACTAAAACATGACCCCGTTGTGTGCTTGTTCCAGTCTGTAACATTGTTTTGAACAGGATAGTTATATTTGAGGACTACAACAGTTACGCTGGTCTTTCAAAATGAGTGCGTACAGAAATATGTTTTGGTTGTTATAACGTAATGACGATAGTAACAATTTTCCCCAACTTTGACCAAGTCAATCTTGTTTTCTAATTTGCTTTATGTACCAAAAAAGTATTGTAATAATCGCCTGAAGTCACCATTAACATTACACAGCATAATGCATCGTGACACCGTTGACATACAGTGCACGTGTTTCCACAGTCTCCTTTGTACACTTTCCTCACCTCCCCTCACCATTAACATTACACAGCATAATGCATCGTGACACCGTTGACATACAGTGTACGTGTTTCCACCGTCTCCTTTGAACACTTTCCTCCCCTCCCCTCACCATTAACATTGCACAGCATAATGAATACTGTCCATCGCTGTATAAGCCTAATTTCTTCTCTTTTATTCCCTCACGTTAATCTCTTCTCTTTGATCCCCATATATCCTCTTCGATTCGGTGCCCATTGCTTATTCTTCGACCCCTGTTGTACTGTGATACCTGTAGCTTCGCCTGTTGTTAATGCTATCGTCTGTAAACATGGTATAAGTCAGTGATAATCCAACTGGCATCGCAGAATGACTTATCCCTGAGCGGGACACGAGTACTACACCTCGTGAATCGTCCGCGTTATCTATGTTTTGACACCATCTTCCCGATCCCTACCACGAGGTCAACCCATAATTCAACGGGCCCCCACAGCTGGTTTCCGTCGGCACACTGCAACGAATCGTGAGGACTTATTAATTTACTTCCGGGTTCAAAGTATACCAATGAGAATAAATCACTATTTCATTTCCGCCTAAAGTGCGAGGTGTTTGAGACGGTGTCCCATTTCTTTGATTTTTTGCACTTTGAGCAAGACAAACAGCAATTTTCAGACTACAACACTAGTTGCTAATGTGCAGCATATGCCCGTCTTAGTGATGGAAGGACCCCTGTGTACGGAAACGAAATCCGGATTGTTTGTGCGAATAACGTCGGGCACCATTTCCCATGTTGATTTTTGTGTGAAACAAGCATAATTGAATGATTTGCTGAAAACCGCCACTGCAGTTTGGTGACATAACAAACATCGAAATATACTGTTTGTATTAAAACCGAATCGTAACATTGCGAGTGGAATTGATCAACTGACTTTTTATATTGGTTTCATTGGAGCACAATAATACTAAAACATGACCCCGTTGTGTGCTTGTTCCAGTCTGTAACATTGTTTTGAACAGGATAGTTATATTTGAGGACTACAACAGTTACGCTGGTCTTTCAAAATGAGTGCGTACAGAAATATGTTTTGGTTGTTATAACGTAATGACGATAGTAACAATTTTCCCCAACTTTGACCAAGTCAATCTTGTTTTCTAATTTGCTTTATGTACCAAAAAAGTATTGTAATAATCGCCTGAAGTCACCATTAACATTACACAGCATAATGCATCGTGACACCGTTGACATACAGTGCACGTGTTTCCACAGTCTCCTTTGTACACTTTCCTCACCTCCCCTCACCATTAACATTACACAGCATAATGCATCGTGACACCGTTGACATACAGTGTACGTGTTTCCACCGTCTCCTTTGAACACTTTCCTCCCCTCCCCTCACCATTAACATTGCACAGCATAATGCATCGTGACACCGTTGACATACAGTGTACGTGTTTCCACCGTCTCCTTTGTACACTTTCCTCCCCTCCCCTCACCATTAACATTACACAGCATAATGCATCTTGACACCGTTGACATACAGTGTACGTGTTTCCACCGTCTCCTTTGAACACTTTCCTCACCTCCCCTCACCATTAACATTGCACAGCATAATGCATCGTGACACCGTTGACATACAGTGCACGTGTTTCCACAGTCTCCTTTGTACACTTTCCTCCCCTCCCCTCACCATTAACATTACACAGCATAATGCATCTTGACACCGTTGACATACAGTGTACGTGTTTCCACCGTCTCCTTTGTACACTTTCCTCCCCTCCCCTCACCATTAACATTACACAGCATAATGCATCTTGACACCGTTGACATACAGTATACGTGTTTCCACCGTCTCCTTTGAACACTTTCCTCACCTCCCCTCACCATTAACATTGCACAGCATAATGCATCGTGACACCGTTGACATACAGTGTACGTGTTTCCACCGTCTCCTTTGTACACTTTCACCTTAACATTACACAGCATAATGCATCGTGACACCGTTTACAGTGCACGTGTTTCCACAGTCTCCTTTGTACACTTTCCTCCCCTCCCCTCACCATTAACATTACACAGCATAATGCATCTTGACACCGTTGACATACAGTGTACGTGTTTCCACCGTCTCCTTTGAACACTTTCCTCACCTCCCCTCACCATTAACATTGCACAGCATAATGCATCGTGACACCGTTGACATACAGTGTACGTGTTTCCACCGTCTCCTTTGTACACTTTCCTCCCCTCCCCTCACCATTAACATTACACAGCATAATGCATCGTGACACCGTTGATAAATGGTGCACGTGTTTCCACAGTCTCCTTTGTACACTTTCCTCCCCTCCCCTCACCATTAACATTACACAGCATAATGCATCTTGACACCGTTGACATACAGTGTACGTGTTTCCACCGTCTCCTTTGTACGTGTTTCCACATACAGTCGTCCTCCTTTGACCTTCCCTCACATTAACATTACACAGCATAATGCATCTCACCTCATACCCCACCGTCTCCTTTGAACACTTTCCTCACCTCCCCTCACCATTAACATTGCACAGCATAATGCATCGTGACACCGTTGACATACAGTGAACGTGTTTCCACCGTCTCCTTTGTACACTTTCCTTACCTTCCCTCATCATTAACATTACACAGCATAATGCATCGTGACACCATTGATATACAGTGTACGTGTTTCCACCGTCTCCTTTGTACACTGTCTTCACCTCCCCTCACCATTAACATTACACAGCATGATGCATCGTGACACCGTTGACATACAGTGTACGTGTCTCCACCGTCTCCTTTGTACACTTTCCTCACCTCCCCTCACCATTAACATTACACAGCATGATGCATCGTGACACCGTTGACATACAGTGTACGTGTTTCCACCGTCTCCTTTGTACACTTTCCTCACCTCCCCTCACCATTAACATTACACAGCATAATGCATCGTGACACCGTTGACATACAGTGTACGTGTTTCCACCGTCTCCTTTGTACACTTTCCTCACCTCCCCTCACCATTAACATTACACAGCATAATGCATCGTGACACCGTTGATATACAGTGCACGTGTTTCCACCGTCTCCTTTGTACACTTTCCTCACCTCCCCTCACCATTAACATTACACAGCATAATGCATCGTGACACCGTTGATATACAGTGCACGTGTTTCCACCGTCTCCTTTGTACACTTTCCTCACCTCCCCTCACCATTAACATTACACAGCATAATGCATCGTGACACCGTTGACATACAGTGCACATGTTTCCACTGTCTCCTTTGTATACTTTCCTCACCTCCCCTCACCATTACACAGCATAATGCATCGTGACACCGTTGACATACGGTGTACGTGTTTCCACCGTCTCCTTTGTGCACTTTCCTCACCTCCCCTCACCATTAACATTACACAGCATAATGCATCGTGACACCGTTGACATACAGTGTACGTGTCTTCACCGTCTCCTTTGTACACTTTCCTCCCCTCCCCTCACCATTAACATTACACAGCATAATGCATCGTGACACCGTTGACATATAGTGTACGTGTTTCCACCATCTCCTTTGTACACTTTCCTCACCTCCCCTCACCATTAACATTGCACAGCCTAATGCATCGTGACACCGTTGACATACAGTGTACGTGTTTCCACCGTCTCCTTTGTACACTTTCTTCACCTCCCCTCACCATTAACATTACACAGCATAATGCATCGTGACACCGTTGACATACAGTGTACGTGTTTCCACCGTCTCCTTTGTACACTTTCCTCACCTCCCCTCACCATTAACATTACACAGCCTAATGCATCGTGACACCGTTGACATACAGTGTACGTGTTTCCACCGTCTCCTTTGTACACTTTCCTCACCTCCCCTCACCAATAACATTACACAGCATAATGCATCGCGACACCTTTGACATACAGTGTACGTGTTTCCACCGTCTCCTTTGTATACTTTTCTCACCTCCCTTCACCATTAACATTACACAGCATAATGCATCTTGACACCGTTGACATACGGTGTACGTGTTTCCACCGTCTCCTTTGTACACTTTCCTCACCTCCCCTCACCATTAGCATTACACAGCATAATGCATCGTGACACCGTTAATGTACAGTGCACGGGTTTCCATCGTCTCCTTTGTACACTTTCCTCACCTCCCCTCACCATGAACATTACACAGCCTAATGCATCGTGACACCGTTGACAGTTTGTTTGCAGACAGGACAAGCCATAGGTTTCCCTTTGGAAAGTGTGTTGCGCCGTCTTGGGTTCGTTCGCAGTGTAACACACCTTTTTTAAGTTCAAGTCCTCGCTGCCAGATGTTTCTGGGCCGTCCTCTTTTTGTCTTCTCGTGGGGTTTCCATATTTCAGATCTTTTTCTTAGGGGATGAAAGGGCACCGGCGTTGAAGCTTTCTTTGTTCTTTATTTGCATTGCGTCACGCTCTCGACAGGAGGCGCTCCCTATCCCGAGTTCAATTGAGTTTATTGTGCCGATGTTTCTGTAACGAACCAATTTTTATGGGAAGGTTTGTTAACGTTTTTGCTCAAACCGCATCTTTTTCATCTGAGCTTGTGACTGCCAAATACTGTTATTTATGTTGTCGCGGGAGGAAATAAATGGACAGAGACATTGCATTTAGTTTAGTCAAACAACGAACAACACTATAATATTATATTTCTGCTATGTTAAATAGGATTTCGCATGCTGCGGATATTCCGTTATATTGAGTTGTGTGTGTGTGTGTGTGGTTTGAAAACTACTTCAGTTGGTTTGTTACACAACAAGTCAACACGACAAAATACTCACTAACAAAATAGAAAAACGTTATCTGCAAGATATTTTTGAAGAGGAGTAAACATGGTCTATTTGGACCAGATAAATTGACAGAAAGATATAGGTTGACCTGTGTGTTATATTCAGTAGCAGGTCAAGTGTGACCGCATTGAAACAGACCAGAAACATTTCCATTTTTTACCGGATGCATACAGCTGAAAACAGTACTTTTTATTTCATCAGACTATTTTCTTGATACAAACAGACATTGATGGATTGAGAGAAAGAACGATCTGGTCACGAGAGATCGCAACTCGCTGTTATACTGTACCTCGTAAACTGTGCCACTGACTGTGTATATCTGCCTACAGCCACGATAAGGTCATCAGATACGAGACGTTGTATCGGGTTCGATCTATATCGTGTAATCTTTTCTTCTGCCCACTAGTACCCGCGCTCTTTCTCCCAGTAAATAATTAGCGCCGTTGTGAACGACGAATGGTTTAGATGCCCGTGTAGATATGACTGGCATTTGTAGAGGCTCGTGCGTCCATTGAACTCGTGACACGTTGGTGACGGGGTCAATTTGTTGAAATTGGGAGATTTATTGACGGGAGGCATGCTATAATATCGTACCCGCTCACTGGCGGAGTCCAATGCGGGTGTTTTCTCTGTAGCTTGCCTAGTTCCCGGGCGACCGTGAGGTGGAACTGTAGTGGCGTTGCACAAACTATTGTTGGTATAAACTACAGTTTATAGTACAGAAACATCCTTTCCGATTACAACAAAGAATACATTATGAAATTATATATATATAAATACGCGTGCGTGTGTGTGGTATGTGATGCGTTAAGCTTAATATAGAGTCCAATAATACCAGTAACTTCACTGATCTTTCACCTTAATTTTGATATCCCGCTTCTCTACATATACCACTATTGTCTAACTGCCGTACTATCTCTCTCTCTGGTATTATTTTCCTTTATTTTCGGATCGTGATCTGCTCTTAGCATTGTGACTGCCTTCTGAGAAGAGATATTGGCGTTGCTGATGTTGATATTCTTCTAACTTAAATACCATCTATGATAATTTAAAATCACACTACAGATAATATTCGATCGCTCATTTATTTCATATCTCGTCGCGCTGACATAAACACACACGCACACACACGCACACACGCACGCATACACGCACACACACGACAGTGTCATGCTTCGCGATGGGGATGTCTTGTCACGCAATTATTGGTAAGAGTTGAACGCACGCATTGAAATATACCGCTTGTTTCCACCTCCCGTGACGTAATCTCCGTGTGCGGTGCTCTGACGTAAGGGATACGCCCCCAACCACTTGTTTTGTGTGCGTGACGGTTTCGAGGGTTTTGTAACGCCTGAGAGCAGCGTGTGTTACGTTACATCACACCGCTGATCGGTAACACTTTGCAAAAAAGGCGTTATGTTACACCTGGTAAAGACACCACATGACAGTAATATATCGATGTGTACCTTATGCACTACAGGCGGTGGGTAAAACCTTAGTGATTTATTTTTTTATTTAGTCGACACATTCGCACGCACGCGCAGACTAGATAGATAAGCGAGAGCAAGCGCGAGAGCGAGAACGAGAGCTTGAACGAGACCACCGCTTTATCGTACCTCTATTGGCGGTATCAACGCGAATTTTAGTGTTGATCCGTCCATGGAAACATTCGCTGTTCCTCACGCATTGTTACTCTTTCCATTCCGACTCTAATCCTTCTCATTATCATCATCATCATAACCATCATCATCATAAACGTAATTATTAAATATTGCAGTTGCATATATATATAAATAAATAAATTATATATATATAATAATAAATTGTTATTGCTTGATAAATTAGCGGGCATTCCAAACACAAAAATGTGTGTACGTTGTTAATGGCCTTCACGCTCGCAAAGATGGGTACTGACCCTGTCAACAATAGGAACTAAACCGTCATCACCTTCCATACGTCTTATTCCTAATAACCCTAGGTGCCGATGATTCCTACCGAATGGATTTTTTCGCTCGTCGCCCGATGTTTTGCGAAGAATGTCCTGTGAGAATGATTAATGCGCTGTCACTCAGAAGCTCCTCGTGGGCGTCGAAGCATGACGACGCTTGAGACCTCGTTGCCATGGTTACTGCTGACAGACACTGCACGCGACGGCTGAGAGGATCCAGGCGTCGCCGTTAACTTCAGCGCTCTCCATTAAGATACACGTTTATCAACACCCGACAAACATCGCGAATCGTACAAAATAAATCCTGATAAAGTAGCGGGTGAGGGTACCGTCGTAGATAGCGGCGACATTCTACGTTTGCCGCTAAATTAGTTTCATTGGCAAACAAACTGAGCGATACGTACCTAACTGAACAATGCTTCGTTTTGTTTACTGTTGCCTTTTCAGAAAAATAAACCTTGGCTAAGGTTAATCATCTGTGTAATTCCGATGGCAAATTGTTGTGTCTTTAAAATGTGTAGGTTGTACGGTATTGTATTCAAATATACTTTGTTCATCTCCTTTAACTTTGTATCCTATATTTAGGAACAGTTTTGTAGAGTACGTGACTCGTTCATCTCCTTTAACTTTGTATCCTATATTTAGGAACAGCTTTGTAGAGGATGTGACTCGTTCATCTCCTTTAACTTTGTTTGGCTTATTCATCCTCTCGAATGCATTCTGACGTCACAGCAGCATGGTCACCGAGAATCCGGGATGTTGGGGTGTTGGAAGATAGTTTGATGTGTTAAGGAGTTAGTCAGACAGGGAAGCCGATCACATGACGGTGGAGAGAAACGTGGAGAGGAACATAAAAATGGATGACGCTATGTACGGGAGAAGGGTAGTAGGTGGGAACAGGAAACCGTGGTCTGAAAGCTGTTGACACAAAAACTGGGAACGCCACCGCAAAGGGAAGCAGTAATAATGGCTTTAGAATATATTACTCTCATACATGATTTACAAATGTGAACGTAAATATTTACACACCAATGTGAACAGATTCGCCAGAGTGGAGAGTTCAAATTTGTATTCTTTTACGTTTGTCACATTTAATTTAACTTAATTTCTTGTAACGGTTCGCTCGATTTCAGCGAACTTCTTCAAACTACAAACATATGGCGACACAGCAGTCCGTCTGTGCAGTTTTGTCACTGGTTTGCCCTCTAGCGGTAGTCATATGACGTTCGCTGATAGCAATCGAAACATTACAAGAAAAATGGAAACTAATTGCTTAAGTGTAGTTTTTATTATGTAAAAAATCCAAATATGCATGAGATATATAGCTACTTACTAACTTCTTGTATACTGCCAAGAACACAATACTACGTTCAGACAACATCCATCGATGCCACCCGTCTCTAACCTCAGTCATTCTCATAGATCTGCGAATTACATTTTTTAAGAAGTTGCGGATCTGAATCACTGGAAGACGTCTTCGGCAGGTCTCCGTCATGTTACGTCACTGCCTCACCAGGCTCTCATCCGGGAGGTAAAACGGAAACAAACGATGTCCTGTGTTCTGTGGGTTTGTTTGGCGAACAGCCGACCGCACGCACGCGCGTGCACGGGCAATCACTAGTATATTGCACGTTAACAAATCGCAAGAGATAAGAATCGTGTTGTTTAAATAGCGATCCTTTCGAGGTACAAGCGGGGACTGTCTTACGGTTGGTCTCATAACTTCACAAATTCCAAAAAAGTATGCGATTGTTATTGATTCAAGCACCAATACGTGGAACTTGCTACTTACAAGATCCAAATATTAGTTTAGCGTCACCTGCAACGTGGCGTCTCTGTAAAAAGTAAAGTAAAGGTAAGTTCTTATATAGCGCAGTATCCAGTCCTCAGGACTGCTCAAAACGCTTTGCACTTTACTCCCTGGCAGACCTGTTCAATCGAACACCATCTCGACTTCTCTGGGAAGCATTCAGCCACGCTGCAATTAATGCACGATGACTATTCGTACACAAATACCCACTATTGTATATAGCCAGGTACTGATTCATACAGCTGAGTGAACTGAAGCAATGTAGATTAAACGAACTTGCCCAAGGTTCGACACTGTGTCACACAGGATTCTAACCCGCGCTCTCTCAGTCGAGAGTCCGTCCTCCCAAGATACGACCAAACCGACTCCCATATGTAATGTTTAACGCATTTTGGGACTGCAAACGTTTGCGACCGCCTCTTTGCTTCATGCAGGTAAATTATTACCTTGATCTGACTCTGCTTACATATTTGTGCAGCGCGGTGGCGCAGTGGATATAGCATCATACTTTCAATCGAGAGAGCACGCGTTCAGATCCTGCGCTGCCGTTTCGTACCTTGGACAAGTTTTGTACACACTATGTTGCTCCAGTTCATGCAGCTGTATGACTGAGTACCTGACTATAGACAGTGTGATATTGTCTTTGCTCAGTAATTGCAACGTGGCTGAATGCTTCCCAGATAAGTCGAGATGGTGTTCGGTTGAACAGGTCTGCCAGGGAGTAAAGTGTAAAGCGCTTTGAGCATTCCCAAGGACTGTATACTGCGCTATTTAAGAAGTTACCTTTACTTTACGCATATTTGTGTCTGGAAAAACTAAAACACTACAAGTATTACTATGACATCAGCTACAAATACAGGTACAAGAGTAATGACAAAATATTAATACTTTTTTATAGCTATAATAATACAAACACGTGTAAAAGAAACGGTATGCCACATTTCCTAGGTTATGCTCATCGGTAGAAATGACCGATGATTCATATTGACGGTTCTTGGCACCAGCGTCAACGACATAAACATCGATGGCACCACACCACTGGGAGACTGATTCCACATATATGACAGCATGACGCGTCTGACATTGCGGTTAGGGGGAGGCGCTGGGGGGCAAAGGGGCGTTCACCATGCTGGGGAAACAGGGTGGCGAGTGTTATCTAATTCTGGAACACCCGCACGAGGCGAGTGTCCCGTCGTTTTTCAAAGGGCGGGGTGACAACACGAAGGCACCCTCAATTCAATTACCGCGAAAACTGATGGGGGCACATCACTATTGAGACTACGCGAGGGGTGAATCCAATTACTGTAGGAAGACTAGGGTACAGGCTGTCTTGTAGATCCATATGGAAGGTGAATTCAATTACTGTAGGAAGACTAGGGTACAGCCTGCCTTGTAGATCCATATGGAAGGTGAATTCAGTTACTGTAGGAAGACTAGGGTACAGGGTGTCATGTAGATCCATATGGAAGGTGAATTCAATTACTGTAGGAAGACTAGGGTACAGGCTGTCTTGTAGATCCATATTGAAGGTGAATTCAATTACTGTAGGAAGACTAGGGTACAGGCTGTCTTGTAGATCCATATGAAAGGTGAATTCAATTACTGTAGGAAGACTAGGGTACAGGCTGTCTTGTAGGTCCATATGGAAGGTGAATTCAATTACTGTAGGAAGACTAGGGTACAGGCTGCCTTGTAGATCCATATGGAAGGTGAATTCAGTTACTGTAGGAAGACGAGGGTACAGGCTGTCTTGTAGATCCATATGGAAGGTGAATTCAGTTACTGTAGGAAGACTAGGGTACAGGCTGTCTTGTAGATACATATTGAAGGTGAATTCAATTACTGTAGGAAGACTAGGGTACAGACTGTCTTGTAGATCCATATGGAAGGTGAATTCAATTACTGTAGGAAGAATAGGGTACAGGCTGTCTTGTAGATCCATATGGAAGTTGAATTCAATTACTATGGGAAGACTAGGATACAGGTTGTCTTGTAGATCCATATGGAAGGTGAATTCAATTACTGTAGGAAGACTAGGATACAGGCTGTCTTGTAGATTCATATGGAATGTGAATTCAATTACTGTAGGAAGACTAGGGTACAGGCTGCCTTGTAGATCCATATGGAAGGTGAATTCAGTTACTGTAGGAAGACTATGGTACAGGCTGTCTTGTAGATCCATATGGAAGGTGAATTCAATTACTGTAGGAAGACTAGGGTACAGGCTGTCTTGTAGATCCATATTGAAGGTGAATTCAATTACTGTAGGAAGACTAGGGTACAGGCTGTCTTGCAGATCCATATGGAAGGTGAATTCAATTACTGTAGGAAGACTAGGGTACAGGCTGTCTTGTAGATCCATATGGAAGGTGAATTCAGTTACTGTAGGAAGACTAGGGTACAGGCTGTCTTGTAGATACATTTTGAAGGTGAATTCAATTACTGTAGGAAGACTAGGGTACAGACTGTCTTGTAGATCCATATGGAAGGTGAATTCAATTACTGTAGGAAGACTAGGGTACAGGCTGTCTTGTAGATCCATATGGAAGTTGAATTCAATTACTGTGGGAAGACTAGGATACAGGTTGTCTTGTAGATCCATATGGAAGGTGAATTCAATTACTGTAGGAAGACTAGGATACAGGCTGTCTTGTAGATCCATATGGAAGGTGAATTCAATTACTGTAGGAAGACTAGGGTACAGGCTGTCTTGTAGATCCATATGGAAGGTGAATTCAATTACTGTAGGAAGACTAGGGTACAGGCTGCCTTGTAGATCCATATGGAAGGTGAATTCAGTTACTGTAGGAAGACTAGGGTACAGGCTGTCTTGTAGATCCATATGGAAGGTGACTTCAGTTACTGTAGGAAGTCTAGGTACATGCTGTCTTGTAGATACATATTGAAGGTGAATTCAATTACTGTAGGAAAACTAGGGTACAGACTGTCTTGTAGATCCATATGGAAGGTGAATTCAATTACTGTAGGAAGACTAGGGTACAGGCTGTCATGTAGATCCATATGGAAGGTGAATTCAGTTACTGTAGGAAGACTAGGGTACAGACTGTCTTGTAGATCCATATGGAAGGTGAATTCAATTACTGTAGGAAGACTAGGGTACAGGTTGTCTTGTAGATCCATATGGAAGGTGAATTCAATTACTGTAGGAAGACTAGGATACAGGCTGTCTTGTAGATCCATATGGAAGGTGAATTCAATTACTGTAGGAAGACTAGGGTACAGGCTGTCTTGTAGATACATATTGAAGGTGAATTCAATTACTGTAGGAAGACTAGGGTACAGACTATCTTGTAGATCCATATGGAAGGTGAATTCAATTACTGTAGGAAGACTAGGGTACAGGATGTCTTGTAGATCCATATGGAAGTTGAATTCAATTACTGTGGGAAGACTAGGATACAGGTTGTCTTGTAGATCCATATGGAAGGTGAATTCAATTACTGTAGGAAGACTAGGATACAGGCTGTCTTGTACAGGAAGGTGAATTCAATTACTGTAGGAAGACTAGGGTGTAGATCCATATGGAAGGTGAATTCAGTTACTGTAGGAAGACTAGGGTACAGGCTGTCTTGTAGATCCATATGGAAGGTGACTTCAGTTACTGTAGGAAGTATAGGTACATGCTGTCTTGTAGATACATATTGAAGGTGAATTCAATTACTGTAGGAAAACTAGGGTACAGACTGTCTTGTAGATCCATATGGATGGTGAATTCAATTACTGTAGGAAGACTAGGGTACAGGCTGTCATGTAGATCCATATGGAAGGTGAATTCAGTTACTGTAGGAAGACTAGGGTACAGACTGTCTTGTAGATCCATATGGAAGGTGAATTCAATTACTGTAGGAAGACTAGGGTACAGGTTGTCTTGTAGATCCATATGGAAAGGTGAATTCAATTACTACAGAAACTCGTGGGCATAGACCACAATGTAGATGTATCTGTGAATGTTACTTAAAATATTATCGTTTCGTAGTTCTAACAAATTCCGTTGGATGGCGTCGTACATAGCGCTAGCTAAAATGGTTGAACAAAATTATTAGTGAAACAGTATCAGTGATTTGAACATTCATAACTGTTAATATGACTGCTTGTGTAATTTACATTTGTTAACTTACATATTAAGCACTGCTGCATTAGAAACAACCAGTCATTTATGTCATTGTGTGACATGAATTATTTTATTATCTAAATTGATTATGTACGGTTGTTACTTTGTTGCAAATACTGCACAAAAATATGTTGTTAGAAAAATTAACCACGCAGTAAAACAGTATTGTTTAGATGCAGAGATCATAACATTGTGATATTTTAAATATTTGACAGAATGTATTATTTCTCAAAGTTAATTTTGAAATAAACTATTACTTTTCCGAACAGAAATGGTCTTCTTTTTAAGTTTTAAACAGAAAATGCGTCATTTGACACGGAAAATGCGCCATTTGACACGGAATTTTTTTAAAAATGAAACGGAAAGTATAAAATTTGAAACGAAATTTGCCTTTTTCTGAAACGGAATTAGCCTTTTTTGAAACGGAAAATCAGTGTCCCTAGGAATGCACTTACTAGTGGAACAGTTGGGTAATTTGACCTATTTGGTAGAGCGAATGATACGACCAGGCCACTATATATACGCATTTTATAGCCTTTAGGAAGAAAAACATAATTACAGTAGGAACACATCGGGTGTGACAGGGATGTTATGAAACTTGCATAGCACTATGACAAAGTAAATTGTAGTAAAATTGTGATCTGACCCCCACTGTTTCGGCTACAGCTGGTGCGCAGATGGCGTCACACGTGACAACCTCGCTATCGGAAGTGGCGGCTAGATGGGCTGTTAGATGGCGCTACCGTGGGCTAATGGCCGTCAAAGAATTTAAAAGTCGTAACGCGGCACTAACTTACCTCATGCCTTCACATCACCACCACGCTTCCTCGAACACGCGACCCGCTCCCTGTTTATGTCCCCCGGGCCAGGGATAAAGCACGTATTCCCGGGATAACAGGTGCGAGGGAATGCGTCGTTAAGCGGTAATTGCTAAGGCATTTGGGGAGGAAATGGGATCGTGGGGCATTTGGGCATTCTCCACGAACGTACACTTGGTGTACATTTGAACCCTTGTCTCAATTACCAAGTTATACTTTATTGGGTTAATGAAATTTCCCGTAGGCGCAGGTATAAAAATGTATTAACAAAGCCATTAATAAAATTAATAATCTATTTTATAAATAAAGCACCGAAACATTAGTCTATTCGGAGTTTTATTTGGGTATGGGAAATTTTTTACGAATTATCTTGTCAATTTTTAATACCAACGATTGTGTGTGTGCGTGTGTGCGTGCGTGCGTGCGCGAGCGTGTGCGAGTGCCTGCGCGTGCGTGTGTGTGACCTCCTGATACAAACAATATCCATGCCGAAACAATGTGTTATGTGCTGTTTTAGTATTAATGTCATGACTGAAAAGTAAAAGAAAGAGGTGTAAATGTTCCCGAGCATAGCCTCAAATATACCCCTCTGTTATTGCCGTCATTTATCTTTCGAACGTCTTCTATACATTATAAAAAACTTCGTTACGACTACGACACGTGCGGTGACTAAACAGTCATATGAAATCAAAAATAGTTGCGCATAGCGGACGCCTCTTGAGCATTGGTCCAAAGCTGTCTGTAATGAATTTCTATAATTTTGTAATGGCACGCTATGATCAAACGAGAGTCGTTCAAAGTCGTCTGTCGAAAAATAGTCGGTGTACAAATTTAATATGACATAATCGTCAGCGGCGCGAAATTACTCGGCGGAACGCCGGGACCGATGTTTGACGGTAGCGGAAATGCCTATTATCGTTCTGTCGCCTGAAGGCTTATTACCCGACCGATATATCGGAGAGCAATTACCCCTTTCTCAGCAATTACCTCTTTCTCAGCCCACACAAGACTACGTTCTAATATGTGACATCGAGAGATTGATGACATGAAAAAAGCGCTTCGTTTTTGTTTCGGAGTCAGAGGTCGCGATACCGCGGTCAGACTGTGTCTTTCAACGTGACAACGAGATGGCGTGGCGAAGATTGATGAGCGGCCGCTACGTGTCGCCCCCTGTCAGTCCCGTCTATCCTGGACCCGGCAAACAGGGGTGAAAGACGCATCGACAAACGCCCAGGACGACTGCGGGAGGCACTGCTATTTGTGTTGACCAACTCGCCAGAAGTATTTTGTCGTAGACCCAAATAGTGATGGTGACACTTAATTTGTTGGTAGGATTTCGTTACGTTACTGATGGTAGTACTTTATTATTTGTTAGAACTCAGTCACGTTACTGATGGAGATACCTTATTACTTGGGAGGATTTCATAATGTTACTGATATATGGTGCCAGTTTCTTAGTTGGATTATGTAATCATATTACTGATGGTAACATATTCACAATTGGAACTATTCCGCCGTATTATTGATAGAAACATTGTTTTAATTAAGATTATTTCGTCAGTGGTTGTGGTACACTGTTATATATTTCGCCGTATTACTGATGGAAAAACTGTTTTAGTTAGCAGTATTTCGTCACTGGTTGTGGTACACTGTTATATATTTCGCCGTATTACTGATGGAAAAACTGTTTTAGTTAGCAGTATTTCGTCAGTGGTTGTGGTACACTATTATATATTTCGCCGCAAATTTGATGGAAACACTGTTTTAGTTTTGTTTTTTCGTCACTGGTTGCCATACACTATTATATATTTCGCCGTATTACTGGTGGAAACACTGTTTTAGTTAGCAGTATTTCGTCACTGGTTGTGGTACACTATTATATATTTCGTCGTATTACTGATGGAAACACTGTTTTAGTTAGCAGTATTTCGTCACTGGTTGTGGTACTCTATTATATATTCCGCCGTATTATTGATGGAAACACTGTTTTAGTTAACAGTATTTCGTCACTGGTTGTGGTACACTATTATATATTCCGCCGTATTACTGATGGAAACATTGTTTTAGTTAGCAGTATTTCGTCAGTGGTTGTGTTACACTATTATATATTTCGCCGCACATTTGAAGGAAACACTGTTTTAGTTGTTTTTTTCGTCACTGGTTGCCATTCACCATTATATATTTCGCCGTATTACTGATGGAAACACTGTTTTAGTTATAGTTTTTTTCGTCACTGGTTGCGATACACTATTATATATTTCGCCGTATTACTGGTGGAAACACTGTTTTAGTTAGTAGTATTTCGTCAGTGGTTCTGGTACACTATTATATATTTCGACATATTACTGATGGAAAGACTCTTTTAGTTAGCAGTATTTCGTCACTGGTTGTGGTACACTATTATATATTTCGCCGTATTACTGATGGAAACACTGTTTTAGTTAGCAATATTTCGTCACTGGTTGTGGTACACTATTATATATTTCGTCGTATTACTGATGGAAACACTGTTTTAGTTAGCAGTATTTCGTCACTGGTTGTGGTACACTATTATATATTTCGACGTATTACTGATGGAAACAATGTTTTAGTTAGCAGTATTTCGTCAGTGGTTGTGGTACACTATTATATATTCCGCCGTATTACTGATGGAAACACTGTTTTAGTTAGCAATATTTCGTCACTGGTTGTGGTACACTATTATATATTTCGACGTATTACTGATAGAGACTCTGTTTAAGTTATCAGTATTTCTTCAGTGGTTGTGTTACACTATTATATATTTCGTCGTATTACTGACGGAAAAACAGTTTTAGTTAGCAGTATTTCGTCACTGGTTGTGGTACACTATTATATATTTCGACGTATTACTGATGGAAACACTGTTTTAGTTAGCAGTATTTCGTCACTAGTTGTGGTACTCTATTATATATTCCGCCGTATTACTGATGGAAACACTGTTTTAGTTAGCAGTATTTCGTCACTGGTTGTGGTACACTATTATATATTCCGCCGTATTACTGATGGAAACACTGTTTTAGTTAGAAGTACTTCGTCAGTGGTTGTGGTACACTATTATATATTTCGCCGCACACTTGAAGGAAACACTGTTTTAGTTGTTTTTTTCGTCACTGTTTGCCATACACTATTATATATTTATCCGTATTACTGATGGAAACACTGTTTTAGTTATGTTATTTTCGTCACTGTTTGCCATACACTATTATATATTTCGCCGTATCACTGGTGGAAACACTGTTTTAGTTAGCAGTATTTCGTCAGTGGTTCTGGTACACTATTATATATTTCGTCGTATTACTGATGGAAACACTGTTTTAATTAGCAATAATTCGTCACTGGTTGTGGTACACTATTATATATTCCGCCGTATTACTGATGGAAACACTGTTTTAATTAGCAATAATTCGTCACTGGTTGTGGTGCACTATTATATATTTCGACGTATTACTGATAGAGACTCTGTTTAGTTAGCAGTATTTCGTCAGTGGTTGTGTTACACTATTATATATTTCGTCGTATTACTGATGGAAAAACTGTTTTATTTAGCAGTATTTCGTCACTGATTATGGTACACTATTATATATTTCGACGTATTACTGATGGAAACACTGTTTTAGTTAGCAGTATTTCGTCACTAGTTGTGGTACTCTATTATATATTCCGCCGTATTACTGATGGAAACACTGTTTTAGTTAGAAGTGTTTCGTCAGTGGTTGTGGTACACTATTATATATTTCGCCGCACATTTGAAGGAAACACTGTTTTAGTTGTTTTTTTCGTCACTGTTTGCCATACACTATTATATATTTCACCGTATTACTGATGGAAACACTGTTTTAGTTAAGTTTTTTTCGTCACTGGTTGCGATACACTATTATATATTTCGCCGTATTACTGGTGGAAACACTGTTTTAGTTAGCAGTATTTCGTCAGTGGTTCTGGTACACTATTATATATTCCGCCGTACTACTGATGGAAACACTGTTTTAGTTAGCAGTATTTCGTCACTGGTTGTGGTAAGCTATTATATATTTCGACGTATTACTGATGGAAACACTGTTTTAGTTAGCAGTATTTCGTCACTGGTTGTGGTACACTATTATACATTCCGCCGTATTACTGATGGAAACACTGTTTTAGTTAGCAGTATTTCGTCACTGGTTTTGGTACACTATTATACATTCCGCCGTTTTACTGATGGAAACAATGTTTTAGTTAGCA
Source organism: Paraescarpia echinospica (assembly GCA_020002185.1). Classification (NCBI taxonomy): domain Eukaryota; kingdom Metazoa; phylum Annelida; class Polychaeta; order Sabellida; family Siboglinidae; genus Paraescarpia; species Paraescarpia echinospica. The sequence continues at coordinate 8,862,713 of CM034544.1, read as the reverse complement.
GTATTTCGTCACTGGTGTTACACTATAATATATGTCGTCGTATTATTGATGGAAACACTGTTTTAGTTAGCAGTATTTCGTCACTGGTTGTGGTACACTATTATATATTCCGCCGTATTACTGATGGAAACACTGTTTTAGTTAGTAGTATTTCGTCACTGGTTTGGGTACACTATTATATATTCCGCCGTATTACTGATGGAAACACTGTTTTAGTTAGCAGTATTTCGTCACTGGTTGTGGTACACTATTATATATTCCGCCGTATTACTGATGGAAACACTGTTTTAGTTAGCAGTATTTCGTCAGTGGTTGTAGTACACTATTATATATTTTGCCGCATTATTGATGGAGACACTGTTTTAGTTAGCAGAATTTCGTCACTGGTTGTGGTGCTCTATTATACATTTCGCCGTATTACTGATGGAAACACTGTTTTAGTTATCAGTATTTCGTCACTGTTTGTGGTACACTATTATATATTTCGACGTATTACTGATGGAAACACTGTTTTAGTTAGCAGTATTTCGTCACTAGTTGTGGTATTCTATTATATATTCCGCCATATTACTGATGGAAACAATGTTTTAGTTAGCAGTATTTCGTCACTAGTTGTGGTACACTATTATATATTCCGCCGTATTTCTGATGGAAACACTGTTTTAGTTAGCAGTATTTCGTCAGTGGTTGTGGTACACTATTATATATTTTGCCGTATTATTGATGGAGACACTGTTTTAGTTAGCAGTATTTCGTCACTGGTTGTGGTACACTATTATATATTTCGCCGTATTACTGATGGAAACACTGTTTTAGTTAGCAGTATTTCGTCACTAGTTGTGGTACTCTATTATATATTTCGCCGTATTACAGATGGTAACACTGTTTTATTTAGCAGTATTTTATCACTGGTTGTGGTACACTATTATATATTTCGCCGTAGTAAGATGGAAACACGTGTAGCTCACTACAAACATTTTGTACACATCGAACTTCGCTTAGTAATTGCAGAGTGGCTGAGTGATTCCCAGAGTAGTCGAGGATATATATCAAGTGCTTTGAGCAGTTCTACATGAACTCGATACCGCGCTATACGAGGACGAACCTATCAATTGATTCGTTTACCATTCTTCGCCTTCTACTTCCCTTCGATCCCCTGTGGGTCGTTGTCCACATGACCCCCTCCGTTCTGCCTCTCTATGATTCATCTAAATCTCTCCCGCTTTCGTTTTCCATTTCTTCCTCTTTTATTTCGTGCTCTGGCTGACCATTTGTCCTCATTTCGAAATCCACTGCTGTTCTCAGTCTAACCCCACTTTCAGTTTAATTTATTTCATTCTGTAATAACCACCAATTATTAATTAAGTAAAACATATATACATATAATTTTGTGATTTAGGCATTCTCAATCATCATGAAATAATGCAATTAAGAATTTATATCAGAACATTTAAAGCTAACAATAAATTGTTGCCTAGTAATCTTTAATGTAAATTATACTAGGCCTACATTGTGATTAACACGCCAACGGAATAAATTACAACATATAATATTCAAGAACAAATTAAAGGCTAAACGTATATAAGACTGTGTTGTTAAATTGTGGAATTGTCTAGATGATTATATAAAACAGTTCACTTACTATCAGAAATCTAAAAAAAATAATATGTTATTGAAGTGTACAATTTATGTAATTAAATTCTTTATTGTTGCAGTATGGGAACCGGATTTCACTTTTGCAATTCATGCACATACTTCAGTTATTAAACTTATACTACATATTTGTGTTTACAATTAATATCATGCACAATATTATATATGTGTGGAGCACAGCAGTGCAGTGATAAGAGCTTCGGACTCTCAACTGAGAGAACCAGGGTTCGAATCCTGCGCGGCGGTGTCGAACCTTGGGCAAGTTCATTTACTCTACATTGCTTCAGTTCACTCAGCTGTATGAGTGAGTACCTGGCCATAGACAGTGGTGGATGTTTGTGTACAAATAGTTTTCGTGCAGTAATTTCAGCGTGGCTGAATGCTTCCAGAGAAGTCGATATGGTGTTCGATTGGACAGGTCTGCCAGGGAGTAAAGCGCTTTGAGCAGTCCCGAGGACTGAATACTGCGTTAGATAAGAATTCGCCTCTTTACCTTTATATTGATGTTTGCAGAAAGTGCTTATTAGCAATGCCCTTCAACTTTCTTCCTTTCCATTAAACTTCTGAAAATTGATCATATGCACTTAAAAGAATTGAAAATATATAAATATAAACTTGTGGTCTGACCCCGTGTGTTGCAGGCGGTCGAGTCAAGTCTACAGACGGCGTGTAAATGTCATGGTGTGTCCGGCTCGTGCTCCATCAAGACGTGTTGGAAGGCGCTAGCAGACATGACGACAGTCGGAGACGTCCTACTGGTACATAACGAGCTATTTCATTGGCTACTTAATTGTGTTGCGTCGTCTTATTCGCTGGCTACTCTACATACTGTGTTAATGTCCTTTAAAGATCAATATGCTTTATGGATGTCAACACACATTTTTGCTTACATTATATTGCAGTGCAAAAAAAATAATACTAAAATGGTAAACATTAAAAAAGGCATTTTCATTTGAGTAATTTTAAAGACATCAGTGTAAAAATCTCTGTTGAATCTGCAGCTGCGAGTTGGACACATAGATATATACACTGTACACCAAGCTGCAGTAAAGTTGACAGTTTAACATGTACCATTATATCAACAGTTTCAGAGCACAATGTGATATATCCATTTTCATGTATTTGATATTTGAATACAGTTATTAAGAACACAAATTATAGCGACCGGCAGTAAAGACGATGTCGTCTTTATGCAATTTAACTATTTAATTTCTCTCAGTAAAAACTGTCCCACAAACTGGCATTCATCGCGTTTTGTTCTGAAGCACTTCAAAATTATATACAGTCGAATTTCGCATTACGGTCACACAATAGGACAATCCAGCATTATTTTAGTATGAAGTATACGAAATTAATACTACTATTACGGTCAACTCGCTATTCAACTCGCATAATAATATTGTTCAGTCTCACAATATTGTAAAATCTACAACAAAGCAAACAGCTGACAGATGTGTGTTCTCTTAGCAAGTAATATAAAACATGACAGCAAGAGTTTTTATGCTTATTTTCGAAGCAAACAGAGGGTTCAAGATAAGGTCGGTCCTCTGGAGGATAGTGCTGGAAATATAATATCGGAGGGATTCTTAATGGCAGAAGACCTGAATGAGTACTTTATTTCGGTGTTTACCAGAGAAGATATTAGTTCACTTCCGGTACCAGAGGCTAAGTTCAAGGGGGCAGATTCAGACTATTTAGGACAATTAATTGTAACCCCGGAAATGGTAGCTACGAGGGCTATGAAGGATAATAAATCACCTGGAGTGGATGGGATTCCGCTCAAACTACTATTGGAAATTGTAGAACAAATTAGCGTACCGCTTGCAGCAGTTTTCAATTTGTCATTAGAAGAGGGAGTGGTTCCTTTAGAATGGAAAGAGGCAAACATTATACCTTTATTTAAGAAAGGTTCGAGAAACAAGTCAGAAAATTATAGACCAGTGAGTTTAACATCGGTGATTTGCAAATTATTGGAAAGACTAATTAAAGATCACATGGTGGATTTTCTTGCTAAACAAAACTTGATAAACCCATCTCAGCATGGTTTTTTTAAAGCGAGGTCACGCTTAACAAATATGTTATGTTTTTTGGAAGACATCACTAAGTGGGCAGATGAGGGATCACCGGTAGATATCGTCTACTTAGATTTTCAAAAAGCTTTCGACGTAGTACCACATCAAAGATTACTGCTGAAACTAAAGGCCCATGGCATAGTAAATGGTATAATAAACTGGATAGAACAATGGCTGATTGACAGAAGACAACGTGTAGTAGTTGATGGGGAGGCTTCAAACTGGAAATCGGTATTGAGTGGGGTACCACAGGGATCAGTATTAGGACCTATATTATTCTTAATATATATCAACGATTTGGATGATGAAATAACAAGCAAGGTGTTGAAATTTGCGGATGATACAAGAAGGATTAAAAGTGATGGAGATAGACAGCATTTACAAGATGATCTTGACAGGTTGATCAAATGGTCTGAAAAGTGGCAAATGCTGTTCAATTTTGGGAAATGTAAATGCCTCCACACAGGCCATGGGAATGAAAAGGTAGAATATACAATAGGGGGTACTGTACTAAGTACTACTGTAAAAGAAAAGGACTTCAGAGCAGTGCGGAATTGCAGCTTCAAAGGGAAATCAAATCCTTGGATTAATTAGGCGAAACATAACGTATAAGAAAAAAGAGCTAATAATACCGCTGTACAAAACAATAGTTAGGCCTCATTTAGAGTATTGTATTCAAGCGTGGAGGCCATATCGCAGGAAGGACATAGATATGCTAGAAAGAGTGCAGAGGAGAGCAACTAAAATGATACCAAAACTGAGGGATCTTAGTTACGAAATACGCCTAAAAATGCGGTTTAACAACACTAGAGACCAGGAGAATGAGAGGAGATCAGATAGAAGTGTTAAAAATATTGAATGGTTATGAAAATATTGATAGAAATATTTTTGTCCAGTTAAAAAAGATAGAAGGACTAGAGGACATGAAGTTACATTAGCAAAGGAGCAGAGTAGATTAGATATAAGAAAGTTTTCATTTTCACAAAGGACTGTAAATGAATGGAACAGATTATCTGCTGATTGTGTGGGTGCTAGTAGCGTGAATATGTTTAAAAATAACACATACCTCAGACGGGCGGGATACACATAGATAAAAGGGTCGGACTCTCGATAAGCCAAAGGGCTTCCTTGTCCACCTGCCACCTAGAGTTAAAGGAAATACAAATAAGGCATTAACTAAAATCCTTTTTCCATGTGTACACACAGTTTAACCTTGTATGTAACTTTTGTCAACACTAAACAAATACAGAAAAATACATTTGTAGCATAAATTCGATTTTAAACCCGTCTGTGTAGCGATTCCCGCGGAAAATAAAATTGTATGAGCTAGGCGATCACGTGGTATCGGGACGTCACTTATGACCCACACTCGCATCAGGCCGACCCTTTCCATGCATTCAGAGCATGTTTACAAGTATAGCTTTTGGGTCGAAACGAGCGTTAGAATGAGTTATTGTGCAATATTCCGATGAAATACAAACACTAGTCGTCATAGAGGAACAAGCAGTTATTATAACCGTTCCTGAATCGAATTTTATTCAAAACAATGAATGCGAATGTGCCTACAAGTCGACTAGGTTTCGCCGAGCTTGGGCTCGTTTTCAGAATAATGATATATAAATGCAACCAACGAGAGATAATCTACACCAATAAACATACATAGCAAACACATATCGTATCCAGCTGCAGAAAGTAACGTGTATAATCTCATAATATCACTAGAATATCGATATATGAAGGAGGAGTTGTTCAATTCATCATAACAACTTAAATCAGTGAGTGAATGTCTATCGGTCCTGTTAGCTCGGTTGGTAAAGGCGTTGGTTCGTTTGCGTTTATATTGCTATCGGGTGACGCTGGTTCAAACCCCATACCAAACCATTGATTTTTACACTTTTTTTGGTTTATGTTTTCACGAAGTAATATAAACCAAATCATTTTTATACTATGATGCACTGTTTATAAATATTTTTGTAGTAATCATTTATTCGGCACAAAAATGAAAATATGGGAATTATATAACGATTTTTCTAAATTTTATTCATCCAAACAAATATAATGTAATGGATATATAATTTATTAATTGTATATATATTGTACATTAATATATTGTAATTATATATATAAAAACAAATGGTGATCTGTCTGGATAAATAAAATTTAGAAACATCGCGTTATATATAATTACCATATTTTCATTTTTGTGGCGAATAAATAATTACTACCAAAATATTTACAAACAGTGCATCATAGTGTAAAAATGATTTGGTTTATATTACTTCGTGAAAACATAAACTAAAAAAAGTGTACAAAAATCAACGGTTTGGTGTGGGGTTTGAACCGGCGTCACCCGATTGCAAAATAAATGCTAACGAACCATCGCCTTTACTAACTGAGCTAGCATGGCTGACAGAAATTTACTCACTGATTTAAGTTATGATACAACTCCTCCTTCATACATCGATATTGTAGTGATATTATGAGATTATACACGTTACTTTCTGTAGCTGGATACGATATATGTTTGCTATGTATGTTTATTGGTGTAGATTATCTCTCGTTGGTTGCATTCGATATAATTATTCTGAAAACGAGCCCAAGCTCGGCGAAACCTAGTCGACTTGTAGGCACATTCGCATTCATTGTTTTGAATAAAATTCGATTCATGTGGAACGGTAAGATAACTGCTTGTTCCTCTATGATTACTAGTGTTTGTATTTCATCGGAATATTGCACAATAACTCATTCTGACGCTCGTTTCGACCCAAAAGCTATACTTGTAAACATGCTCTGAATGTATGGAAAGGGTCGGCCTGATGCGAGTGTGGGTCATAAGTGACGTCACATCATCATCACATCATCCCGAAAAGCGCGCCAAAAATATGCATATTCGAAAATGTCCGGATGTACTGCATTAAATGTGGAATTTCTAATTCATTGATTTTTTTGATTGTTTTTGGCTTGGTGGACATGGAAATAGATAGCAGGATGTAATATAACATGAATTCAAGCCATAGATGTTTTATTCCCTTTAATTCTCTGGGTGGAAATCTTGTTAAATCTTGTTAAATCTCTCCACAGAAGAAATACGCCGTGGCCGTGGAGGCGAAGACGAGGCGGATGAAGAAACTAGGGGGAGAGAAACGCCTGGTGTCGGTGTCCCGCAAGAGACTCGTGGCCGACACGGACCTCGTCTACTGCCGGAAGTCGCCCGACTACTGTCTCCCGGACACATCCCGGGGCTCCGTGGGAACACACGGCAGGCGAGTAGGCGGCACAAATCGATGACAGAGAATGTTTGCACGTGCCCCTTTGTAGACTCCCTTCCCGGTTCCGATCTCGTGGCGCGAACGGGATCGGGAAGGATGTGGAGATCGGGACGCGTGCAAGTAACAACAATAAAAACAACAGGAATAGCGACAACGAAATATGACTTACACAGAAATCGGGTTCGCCACAATATAATGACAAAGAAAAATTATTATACAAGAACGACAAAAATACCAAGAGCAATAATAATGTTATTGATAACAATGACAACATTAACAATGACAACATTAACAATGACAACACTAACAATGACAACATTAACAATGACAACATTAACAATGACAACACTAACAATGACAACACTAACAATGACAACACTAACAATGACAACACTAACAATGACAACACTAACAATGACAACACTAACAATGACAACACTAACAATGACAACACTAACAATGACAACACTAACAATGACAACATTAACAATGACAACACTAACAATGACAACACTAACAATGACAACACTAACAATGACAACACTAACAATGACAACACTAACAATGACAACACTAACAATGACAACACTAACAATGACAACACTAACAATGACAACACTAACAACGACACTAACAATGACAACACTAACAATGACAACACTAACAATGACAACACTAACAATGACAACACTAACAATGACAACATTAACAATGACAACACTAACAATGACAACATTAACAATGACAACACTACCAATGACAACAGCAACAACTACTATAGAAGCAGATGTAGCATCAAAACAACAGCGAAAGGAAAATACTATAGAATATTACATGAATAATGCAATAACAGTGATAACAGCAACAACTAAAATAACAACAACAGGAGCCGTAGTAACAATAAAAATAGGAACTGCGACAATCGTAATCTTGCTAACCCCTGTGCCTATGTCTTTCTCCCCCCCCCCTAATCCCCATGCCTGGATCTGTGCCTCCTCTGTCTCCGCTCAACCTCCGAGCCTTGGTCTGTGTTGCTCTTCTAACCCCCCGAGCCTTAGTTTGTGTTGCTCCTCTAACCCCCGAGCCTTGGTCTGTGTTGCTCCTCTACCCTCTGAGCCTGGGTATTTGTTGCTCTTTTAACCCCCCAGCAAGGGTCTGTGTTGCTCCTCTAACCCCCGAGCATGTGTTTCTGTTGCAGGGAATGCAAGAAGGGAGACCCGGGCTCCAGCGGCTGTCAACTCATGTGCTGCGGTCGCGGTATCACGAGTCGTGTGGTGCGCGTGAGACATCGGTGCGACTGCAAGTACTACTGGTGCTGCTACGTCAAGTGCAAAACATGCATCAAGGACGTCGTTGTGCACAAGTGCCGCTAGGTGACGCCAGTCCAGTCGCCAGGTGGCGCTGCAAACCGGACGGTCGGACTACATTATTAGACGGCAAGCACGTGATTGACACTTGTCGATTGACACTTGTCGTCCTGTGCGACAGGTGACAAACTTGGGCTACAGCTGTCACGCGGGTGATAGGTGGCGCTGATGTTGACTTCTCGAAATGGCACGATAATTATCGTACACAGACACAAGCCGCCAGACGCCTCTTGTCGAGTTAAAGCGTTGCCATAGTTTACGTTACACGAAACAGCCTCGGAATGTGACCGACTTGGGCACGGTTACGATTGAGAAAATGTATCCCTAACAAAAGACATTCGTCGAATTCCAAAAGAAACGCGGTTTGTTTGATGGTCACGAGAGAGCCGTTACGGAGAGACACAAAGTTATAAACAATATCACTCTTACGAGTTGCGACATTTCCCGGCGTCCTCCGCGCTAATCACGTGGTCTTTGTGCAGCAACAAACACATAAGTTGAAGGAATTGACACATCGCTTTGTGGAGAAAACGGAAACAAATCGTCGACCTATACGTGGATGCACGTGACGCAGCGGCTTACTTGACCAAATGACCACTAGATGCGCAATGCTTCTCAAAAGTCGGTCATCGTCAAGTTCGCCCCTTTTGTTTATATCTCTCACTGGCTATCGCGCTGTAACATTCGCGTTGTGACGGACGGAGACGCACCAGATGTTTAACACTCCGTGCCAAGGATTTAAATGGCGATCGCGTGGGCAAGTTCGTTCCCGACGAATATCACTGGATATGCATTTTTAGATAATGTCAAAATGCGGACACCGGAATTCCCACGCTGTAAAATGTTAATCCCCACCCCTCGTTGTAGACCGATTCCTATCGATGGACATGGTCTGTTTCTTATTCAGAACCAAGTCCGATTCTCGTCGACGGACCTGGTCCGATTCTCATTAATAAACCACATATAACAAAGTATGAGGGAAACTGCGGTCATTCGGAACATGGAAGACGTTGTTCATTTGTGTGTGCGGGCATGATTTATCCGGGGAGGGAGAATGGAACAAGAAACTCGTACGTACTAAACATTCACCTGGTCAGCGCGGGTCACCATATTGCGCTGTTACGTCACCGTGCTAACGCTGACCAGTATCCGAAGGTCCAGACGCCACGGGTGTGACCCATGGCGTAAGACGTTACGGCCCTTAACGGTCATCTCAAGTGACCATTTCTGTTTTATAGTTTTATAGCAAAGGCCGAGGACTCCGTCCGGAGGCAGGTGGACATTGGTCACTATTGGTCAAAGAAAGATGGACAATGTTTTGGCCGCAGGCATATGCCCTAATGGTCAACCATACGTGCGGACATTCAACGAGGTCCATATTGCCCCTCGCGGCGAATGGGTAGACTTTGTTATGGTATGTAGATGTTAGCTAATTTTATACCACCGTTTATGTATGGTATTGTCGTTAGTGGTGTACTACCTAACATAATCGAAATGCTAGTGTTACAGAAACTAACACTACAAAGGTTATATATCTTAGAAACAAGCGATATAAGCGTATTTCGCATTTAAATAATATATTTTAATAACAAAAATAGTTCAAGTATAAAATAAACATTTTGCAAGGAATCTTAGAAATTATCTCTGAAATTGATGCATAGTATTATAACAGTTGAATAAACTAATGCGCCATCTAGCGGGTGTAAACGGAACACTCGCCGTTTGGCGTTAATACTAGTGCGCATACAAGTTGCATTTCTTATATTTTGACCACTTAGGGTTGTGTTCTCAGTTGATGTATTAGGGAACATATGACCACAAATAGCAATTATTGAAGGTAAATTCCCAAGATGTTTTTTTTTAATGATGCCCACATAAATATGCAAATAGCTCATTTTGTTGTAGCGTTGAAAATGGAGTAGTGCGTAATACGTTTCCTGTACGAAGTTGTGTTGTTCTTCATAGAAATACCATTGCGAATCAGTGTTACGGGATGTTTATGTCGGTCCTTATCCGAATTAGCGGCGTGGTGTTGTTGATAAAGAAGTATTCATGACATATCTTATATTTAACATAACGCTTTGAACATACGGCGTAGTGATATTTTATATAATTAAGACGTTAGATAAAGTTACCGGATAGATATAGTGCGCACATGAATGAATTGTTGGTTATAATAATATGATTTGATACATCGATAAACTGCAGTGACTTTGATACTAGTGACGGGCATTGTTTTAGTGTTCTGATGTGTATTCGTTTATATTACGTACTCAGTCAAGTTGAACATTTTATATAAGAAACACTGAAAACTGCGATGCTTTATATAAAAATACATGTTGTAAAAAGAGTAACTCTACCTGACGCACATTGACAGATATAGCTGTGTGTACGTGTGTCCGTGAGACGCGCGGGTGGGTGTGCGTGTGCGTGGGAGAGTGCGTGCGTGTGTGTGAGAGGGGGGGGCGAGAACGAGAGCGAGAGAAGGAATGAAAGACAGAAAATAACAGATTTAATGTCATGCACTCATCCGTGGCCTAGCACATTCATTTGATGATACACCGTTATTAAATACATTGGTATTGGTTCCCTCTGATGTAGGCGTCTTTACAAGCATGACACAATAATGACACAACAGTAATTACTAACTTACTTACTCCTCTTTATGCCCACTGGCACATAAGGCGGAAACAAGGGTCCTTTATCTCTTCCTGTCTGCAACTATCTTTGTGGCTTGGCCCCAGCTTATGTGTAGTTCTTTGAGTTCTTTTTCTAGTCTTCCTCCATGTTTTCTTTTTCCTTCAGATGTCCATCTAAGTGCTATTTTGGAGATGCTGTCGTCTTTCTTTCTCAGGATATGGCCGATCCATCTCCATCTTCTTGCGGCGAGGATGTTTTTCATATTGTTTTGTTTGGTAATTCTGAGCAGTTGCTTGTTGGATATTTTTTGTGACCAGAATATTCTCATTACATTTCGAAGGCATTTTGTGTGGAAGGTAGAAAGGTGTCTGAAGAAAGCATCTCTGGTCTTGTTCATGCGATTCTTGATGTCAACATCGGCCCCTCCATCTTTGCATACTAAGCTTCCCAGATAGGTGAAGGTGTCTGTGGTTTGTAGTTCTTCATGATAGAGATAGATTAATAACGGATTTCTCTGATTTATCCCCACCACCTTAGAACAACAGTAATTAACGCATACATTTGTAACAACCTAATTCGACTGTATTTTTTATTTATGTACAAAACAAAAACAATAAAATATTACATATGATGCTGTGTGTTTAGTATCGAAAAAGAGAACGGATCCTATCCAAGAAAGGCCGAATCCGATACCAAGATTATCAACATTTAAACAGCCTCCAGTACATCTGTACTTATTAGCTGAAATTATTCACTGAACAATACAATGCGTACACACAAAACACATCGTTTATTGAGGTATACATTCAGGCAACTTCAGCCACAACGAAACGTGTGCGACATTATTATTCAAACAATTGTTCTCCTGTTGTAGTCACTCGATATAAATATCACCTTCTCCGGTGATTAATGACGTTTAACACACACTAAAGCTCACAGTCAATTTATATACATTATTTCAACGATTAATAACAAAAATGTCGCTTATATTCTGATGACATGACAGTTAATAGGCCTATTATACTCAAATGGCGAGAATTGGTGGACCTGCCTTCCATAAAGAATAATCGACCCTCGTTAATTCTACATACTCGGCCGATTGATTACGATTCTATTTATAGCAATAAAGGATGATGCCTATCGTTAAATGCGCACAGGGTAAAAATAGAGCTCTGTCTAGGGCATAGCCCACCAATTTTTTGATTTTTACACAATCTTTTAATGTCCAGTTTATGGTCCTCGATAAGCAATCCAAAACTAAAAAAACATGCATTTACGAAATCATAATTTTATAATAAAAACCAAGAGACAGTATTAGTCAAGATGACATTGTTTCTCAAAACTTCGCTTTTTTAAAGTCCGCTTCAATTTGAACAATAACTAAAAAAAATTCTTAGGGTATATCAACAATTGAGGTATCATTTTTATGAAGCTCATGGTCTGTGAAATCAACAAATGTACAAAACTCTATTTTATAACTGTGCCACTTAATACCCACTTTGCTGCGGCAGGCTACTTATAATATTAACCGCACTCTTAAAATCCGGACTTGTCTGTTTGTTCTATCGTGAGTTAAAATACCTTTTGTGCGAAGCGTGTAGCCAAGTCCAGATCTATACATTTGTATACTCATATGTGTGCACTGTGTCAACGTAATATCAATAAAAACAATCCAATTTTGTTTGCACACGTGAACATTCATCTTAGGAAAGAGCAAATGAGATTGCGCGTTTGGAATAAGAACCTGTACAAATTTATGTCTATACTATGTATATGAAAGTAACCGCAAACTCACCACGGCAGCGTTCACTGTTAGCAATGGCGCCATCTATCGATCATACTTCATATCAATTGTGACATTCGTTTGATCGGTAGATGGCGCAACAATACACACACACACACACACGCACACGCACACGCACACGCACACACACACACACACACACACACACACACACACACACACACACACACACACACACACACACACACACACACACACACACACACACACACACACGCACGCACGCACACACACACACACACACGTGAGTGTGCGTGTGGTCGTGCGTTGTGCGCGTACGTGCATATGTTCGTGCGTACGTTCGTCTTTCCGTGCGCGTGTCACTCGTTTGTTTATGAGTGCTAACGCGAACAACAATACATTTCATGTCAGTACATGAAATCGTCACTGTAGCAAACAGGGATGAGTTGAACACTGCAGAGAAAGTACCATTGACACATCAGCATAGCTGTGCTTACTTGACTGTATAACGATTGTGTTCAGAATCAAACAAATGGCTCGGTTGGAAACATAAATACCCGTAGCGAGTTTGCTGACTTGAAAAAACATTGTCAACATAACCACATATTGTCTACACGGCTACGTACATGGATATTTAAACATCATCTTATCGATCAATCGAAGCTTTATTTCCACAGGAAAATACAAACTTTATAATATATAACATACTGCATTAATATAAAGCATGGAAAATGGGGGACACACACACACACACACACACACACACACACACACACACACACACACACACACACACACACACACACACACACACACACACACACACACACACACACACACACACGTATATAACGGTTCATGTCATCATCGCAAGCTAGGAGTGTGATAGTAGATTACACTTCTACTAATTGCCGTTACTGTCAAAGGCGTTGGAGATCGTGATCCTCCAAATCGCACGGTCCTTTGTAGTTTGCTCCTTCCACACCATGTTTTGCAGACTATCTAATGTTTTCATGCTCTGGCGTCCTCTGGATTTTCCCCCTTCAATGTTTCGTCTTGTTAGGCTTTATTATATATATATATATATACATTGTATATATATATATATATATATATATATATATATATATATATAGTAAAGCCTAACAAGAGTTAAATATAAATATATATATATAAATATACATATATGTATGTTCTAACTTTCTTATTATGTGGCCTATATAGTCCAAATCTTGCTTGTCGGAAGCGGATCTACAGAGGGTAGTCTGGGCTGGGGGGCAAAAACATCCAACTGTACCCCTTGAGACTCGCCAAAAAACATCCACTGGCGGCCAAAACAAATTCATATTCGGTGATCTGAGCCGGAGCTTCAGCACGACTTCGTTTTCATACTATTGCTGTCGCACTGTCGGATCAACGGAAGACGGGGGGTGTGTGTGTGGGGGGTGCTGTTGATAATTTTTTACCGCCGCGCCGCAATAATTTCAGCTTCGTTTATCGAAAAGGGGGCACATTCCAAAGGTCTAAGGGGGCACGTAACAGGGAACATTTAAAAAGGTATAAAGGGGGCATACCAAATTCAAAAGGTCTATGGAACACGCACCCCAGTCCCCCTTGATCCGCCTATGATTGCTGTGTTCTGATTTTGATTTAATTTGTAGATGACTTCATTGCGTTACTCTTCAATCCACGACACTCGCAGCATTCCACCACAAATGACCGCATTTCATTCATGCAGTGGTTTCAATGATTTTTGTGAAGTTTTAGTTATTTTCCAGGATTTAAACCCATGTAGCAATGTGGGCCCTGACTGACTCCGCCAGTTGTGAAAACAGAGGAGACGCCGGGGCCCATGTAAAAAAACAAAAACAAAGATTACAGGGAATCCCATCACAATTACCCGTTCGACCATGAGCAGTATTGTATATTCAAATAGGGACTTCTGTTTCTAGAACATTTGGGTATACGTCTAATAACCCAAACCCAAACAGCCTAAAGCTAGGATTCCACAAGTGCGTTTCCGTACGCGTTTCCGTACATATAGAATCGTAGCTTAATCTGATAGGCAACGATATTATTGGCGATCAGTCAGGAAGTAGTGAGACTAATGAAACCAGCAGCGCCACAGAGTGCGCGAGGATCATTCATGTCAAATTTTTTAGTAAAAATGCATAGACGTCTGAACTGGGAGGGGGTTGTGGTCTGGGCCTCTTAATACACACGCACGCACGCACGCACACACAATGACATAACATGAACGAATGCTTAGTCTTAGATGTAACAAAAACGTACGTGTCCAGATCTGACCCTCTTCTAGTTAAATGAGGAAATATTTAGCAAAGATAGACTGGAATAATACACTGAATAATAAGAGAGCAACAGAATGCTGGAATATCTTAAAGAATGAAATAGAGTGCATCGTAGATAAATTTGTTTCCTTCAAAAAACAAGGGAAACGGACCAGAAAGAAATACTTATCGAAAGAAGCCATTAGAAAAATTAAGTATAAACAAATGATGTGGAAGTCATATAGACGTACTGGCAATGACGAAGACTACAACATTTATAAAGAAGCACTAAACCAAGCTACAGCTGAAATTAGAAATTCAAAGAGAAGCTATGAACATAAATTAGCTTGTAATATAAAACATGACAGCAAGAGTTTTTATGCGTATGTTCGAAGCAAACAGAAAGTTCAGGATAAGGTCGGTCCTCTAGAAGATAGTGCTGGAAATATAATATCAGAAGGATTCTTAATGGCAGAAGACCTAAATGAGTATTTTAGTTCAGTGTTTACCAGAGAAGACACTAGTTCACTGCCAGTACCAGAGGCTAAGTTCAAGGGGGCAGAATCAGACTATTTAAGACAGTTAATTGTAACCCCAGAAATGGTAGCTAAGAAAATTAGGGCTATGAAGGAAAATAAATCACCTGGAGTGGATGGTATTCCACCCAAACTACTAGTGGAAATTGTAGAACAAATTAGCATACCGCTTGCAACAGTTTTCAACTTGTCATTAGAAGAGGGAGTGGTTCCTTTAGAATGGAAAGAAGCAAACATTATACCGTTATTTAAAAAAGGTTCGAGAAACAAGTCAAATAATTATAGACCAGTTAGTTTAACATCGGTGATTTGTAAATTATTAGAAAGACTAATTAAAGATCACATGGTGGATTTTCTTGTTAAACATAACTTGATAAACCCATCTCAACATGGGTTTCTAAAAGCGAGGTCATGCTTAACAAATATGTTATGTTTTTTGGAAGATATCACTAACTGGGTAGATGATGGATCACCAGTAGATATCATCTACTTAGATTTTCAAAAAGCTTTCGACAAAGTGCCACATCAGAGACTAAAAGCCCATGGCATAGGAAATGGTATAATTAACTGGATAGAAAAATGGCTGATTGACAGAGGACAACGGGTAGTTGTTGATGGGGAGGCTTCAAACTGGAAATCAGTTTTGAGTGGGGTTCCACAGGGATCAGTACTGGGACCTATATTATTCTTAATATATATAAACGATTTGGACGATGATATAGCTAGCAAGGTGTTGAAATTTGCAGATGATACAAAAGTGTTTAGAAGGATTAAAAGTGATGGGGATAGACAGCATTTACAAGATGATCTTGACAGGTTGATCAAATGGTCTGAAAAGTGGCAAATGTTGTTCAATTTTGGGAAATGTAAATGCCTTCACACAGGACATGGGAACGAATATGTAGAATATACAATGGGGGGAACTGTACTAAGTACTACTGTAAAAGAAAAAGACTTAGGGCTGACAATTAGTGCTGACATGAAGGTTTCAGAGCAGTGTGGAATTGCAGCTTCAAAAGGAAATCAAATCCTTGGATTGATTAGGCGAAATATAGCATATAAAGAAAAAGAACTAATAATACCGCTGTACAAAACAATAGTTAGGCCTCATTTAGAATATTGTATACAAGCGTGGAGGCCATACCGCAAGAAGGACATAGATATGCTAGAAAGAGTACAGAGGAGAGCGACTAAAATGATACCAAAACTGAGGGATCTTAGTTATGAAAAACGCCTAAAAGAATGTGGTTTAACAACACTAGAGACCAGGAGATTGAGAGGAGATCAGATAGAAGTGTTTAAAATATTGAATGGTTATGAAAATATTGATAGAAATATGTTTCTTTTCAGTTAAGAAAGATAGAAAGACTAGAGGACATGAAGTTACATTAGTAAAGGAGCAGTGTAGATTAGACGTGAGAAAGTTCTCATTTTCACAAAGGACTGTGAATGAATGGAACAGATTATGTGATGATTGTGTGGGTGCTAGTAGTGTGAATATGTTTAAAAATAAAATCGACACATACCTCAGAAGGGCTGGATATATGTAGATAAAAGGGTTGGACTCTCGATAAGCCAAAGGGCTTCCTTGTCCACCTGCCATCTAGAGTTAATTCTCTGGATGGCAATCTTGTTAAATCTTGTTTCAATCTCTACGCGGCGTCACCGGCATACAGCGGTGGCGCGTGGAACTAGGCTGATAGAAAGGGGAGTACAAATCATGTGACAACACAAAGCGCGGAACACTAGTGCAGCGATTGAGTGAGTATTGAACAAAAAATTGTCTATTATACTTTGCCGACCTAGGATTAGTGAATACGCTGGACTAGGATAAAGGTAACCCATAAGTCACGATCTCAGTTGTAGTTTAGCGTAGAGGCGTAAGGTAATAGTAATGACCTAGGCTAGGCTAGTCTACGACTACGTTGTCGTTGGCTCGTAGACGGTAGAGTCGTACTCGTAGCCCTGGCCTGATCAGGCTGAGACTGAGCAACTCAAATCAGTTAGCTTTAAACGATACACTAATTAGCGCCAACCGCAATCAACAAAGTGATGTTTTATGAGATTGGTTGCACATCCACTTTGCACGTCTCGTTAACTGGCGATGTAAAAGACCCATTGCCTTGGCATTGCCATTGGCATTTCCATACCCAAACATCCGGGACCCGTATTTACCAAAAAAAAAAAAAAAATAGACAAGTATACAACGACAGAGTCAGATATAACACCAATGGCTGAAACCGTCTTTTGAGATGTTGAATTCAGTGAATACAGGCTCTGGGTGACAGTGGCAGTATCAGGTCGACTTGACATGATGTTCCAAACATAGTAAACTTTAAATACCTTGTTGAATCGGGCCTATTGCCATAATAATCAGAATCTCATAACCACGATATGTACACCAACTGGTCATTTCAATCATCCGACGCCTGGAAGAAAATATATGTGATCTGGACCTTGTGTTATAGATCTTTTAACTACACCAGGAAGTAAAACTTTAAATGATAATGATAATTCCATTTCTTAACATAGAGCATTTCAGGTAAATAAATTCCAATCAAAGCGCTTCACAGAATAAAATAACGTGTAGACTAAATGCAATTAATTAAATAAGCTAAAACATAAAACATTTATGGTGTAAAAATGCAGCTATTATGTTGTTTCAAAAAAGCTACCAACTTTCCAGCCAATCACACACATTTTGGCAGGCTATTCCACAATAGCCATAGCAATGCAGAAACTAAATAATCTGAAAAATATATGGAAAGGCCAAAACATACCAGCAAAGATAAGAATTTTTAAAACTTGCATTTTCCCAACAGCTCTATACAGGAGCGAGACGTGGACACTGAACAAAGAAGACATGAGAAGAATACAAGCGTTTGAGATGAAATGTTACAGAAAAAACTTTTCCTAAGCATGCCATGGATAACAAAAACAACCGAAGCAGAGATCCTTAAAAAATTAGACCTAAAGAACTGCCAACTAGTGAATAGAATAAAAGGACTAAAACTGAGTTATTTTGGTCACACCAGAAGACATGATTCCTTAGAGAAAACAATCCTAGAAGGCAAATTGAAGGGAAAGAGAGGAAGGGGAAGACCAAAGAGAAGATGGGAGCAGGGCATCAGCGACTGGTTGGAAGACGACATCGTGAGAGCAGAGAGACAAACGGTAGACAGAGCAGCGTATCGTGGGATCATCTGGGCAGTTACGTCTCGCAGAGATATGCAGAACTGAAGAAGAAGGATTCCACACCTGTGGGCCTGACACTGCAAAGCTGTCCCGTCTGATAGTTCTCTTTCACATTGACACCACGAGAAGCAGTGCACGTTGCATTGCGCAATAGCACACAGTTGAGGTAGTCTGGGGCTAAGCCATGCAGGATATGTAGGTGCATATCTTGAAGATGATTCGCATTCTGATCGACAGCCAATGCAGTGATTGCAGAATCGGCGTGATATGACCTCGGCGGTTGATGAGGCGAACGGCCAAGTTCTGTACTCGTTTAAGTCGGTTGTTCTGTCCATTGTTCAGTCTGCCAAGTAACGCATTGCAGGAGTCGAAGCGATTATTATTATTTAAATAATAACTATTATCTAAGCCTTGCCATATAGATAGTGGGGTATAGTACCATAACTAAGCTTGTCAAACATCTGCAAGCAAATTTTCAAACATTGTTGAAATGTTAATCGGAGATCACGCTAATCAAACATCCTAACTAGGATCAAACTCTTTCAAAAATCCTGTGAAACATAATTATATGCATAATTTTGCCCTAACAGTAGCAGCAGCCTCGAAGCCATTGTTGCTCTGTGGTATGCCGTAGAACACTTTCAGTTTATCACAATGATACAGTAAAACCAGACAAATTAAGTTAGCCTATTACAATACAGTAAAACTAAACAACCATTAAACTTAATACTTTATTAAGTACTGAATCAGTCCACTATTATTACTTAGTCGCGCTCAGTAAAACACAGTCATTAGTCAAGAGGTAAAAAACAGGTATATTATGTATAAATATGTAATCTTGATTATCTCAACCATATTATTACAAGATGTATCTTCTCCATAAAGCATCATGGCATGGTTTATGCGACATGGCATTGACTACCAGTACAAACCGCCTTGGCAGAAGCACGTTATCCTACCAAAAGTGGCAGAATATCAATAAATTCAAGGAAAAAAATGAACTTATAAATAATAAAGAAATTGTTAACAGGATTAATCGCACATTCATACACGTATGCTACCAGACTTATTTCTCGATTATATATTTTATATATATATATATATATAATAATATACACGGTCAGCCTTGGTGGCAAAACTGGACAAAGCTTATTAATTTTTGATAAATATTTTTTACAAACTGTATGATACAAGCGGAAAGAAAACTTACTTGTGGATGTAAACTAAATGTTCTTACAATGCGTCATTATCATAAGTTTGAATTTACAACTTCAGGTGACACAGTGACATAGTGACACAGACGCGTCACCATGGAAAGTTGTGAAGCGGAAGTTCGCGAACGACGCAACCGAACGCCAGAGACTGGCGAGTCCGACCCCCTGCTGGAGCGATCGGGGCGAGATGAAACTAAGGCCGATGAACTGACGGGGTGTGGGGCTAGTATCGCCTGTGACCCCAGACGACCTGTCCACAAATACTTTGTTCTCGCTATCATGTGCTTCCTCAGTTTCGGTAAGTTCTGAGTTCCTGTTTTCCCTCTCTTTGACACAGTTATTTTAGGGTACATGAATTACCCCAGTTATTTATTATTAGTGGCTGTCTCCTCAGGGGTGTGTCCAGAGAGGGTAGGCTGGGGGGGACACAAAAACTCCACTGGCGGCCGAACGAAAGGCACAAAATTTGCTGCTGCGACATCAGAGGAATGGGGATGCTGTTGAACAATTGTTGTTGTTTTTGTCAATTTTTTTATTCTCTTCCCACTGGCACACTTGACTTACTTGACTTAAATGCTTTGACCAACATGAACGTTCACTATCCTCCTGGATGTCACGTCCCTCCGTTTCAACTTGTCTAGAGCACACCGCTCTGCTGTTAAAAGCTGAAGTCCAGTGTGGAGAGGTTGATTTTCATACCCCATTTGTAACAGGCAGTTTGAAGCTCTTCAGTTGCAAGTTGTAGTTTCTCGAAATTGGAAGATATTGGTGTTGTGTAGCCAGCATACTGATGCACTCCAAGTGAACTTTAAAAAACAATGAACCACCCTAATAGGCCGGCTAGGATGCCCACTAAATTTCATCCCATATATGTACATGCAAAACTGATGGGAAACTCGAACATACATGCAGAATGCCAGAGACCCACACTCTGTGTTATAATATAGGATAATAGATACATTTAACAGTTGTAAAGACTAGCTACATAACTAATTACTTTGTCATGGTCTACATTTTAGTATGATTACTTTTTAATATGATTGCATGTATACAAAGCGCCTGAGAGAAATCTCAATTGATCAGGTGCTATACAAATATATTTATTATTATACTTACAGGTCAATGAACATTACGTTGGACGATTTTACATGACTTCTTAGTGACTTAAAAAAGTTATTTATTTGATTAATTGATTTATAATGAGTTTTATTTTGTGAGCACATTGATTAACTATAAGTTAGATATTGCGCCGAATAAGAACTGTTGTTGTTATTGTTATTATCGTGTTATTCTGTTCCAGGCAGTTACTTTTGTTACGACAACCCGGCTGCACTGGAGGCACAGATGGAGACAGATTTAGAGATAACTACCGGCAGTTACATGATGCTGTATGCGTGGTACTCGTGGCCTAACGTGGTGCTGTGCTGGTGTGGGGGTATACTCATTGACCGTGTCTTAGGTCTGCGTCTTGGAGCCATTGTGTTCGCCGGTTTTGTCACTGTAGGGCAGGTGTGTATGAAGTAGGAATGTAGTGATACGTTGAACTATCAGTACATCTCGACGGTCAGTGTGATGATAGTGGTACCTCACTGTTATGGTCATCGTTGGGACTGGCCAAACTGACCTGAATAGGTGACAGTATTAGCGGGACTAATTTACTATCTTTTATTGTTACAAAAATAATTTGGGATTGTCCCAGGGTGACCTTATTTGCGAGGTGGGTGTATTACTGAGGTGACCGTAAAGCGGGATTCCACTGTACCATCGATAGTAAATTTAAATATAAATAATTATCACAAATGGCGTATTGAACTATCGGTAGTGATTATAGTTAGCAAAGTTAAACAAACACACTTGTGCCAGACAAAAACAGTGTTCATAAACATGCTTTTTCGATTTGTAATTTTACTTATTTACCGAACTGACACAACAAATCATTGACCATAACGGCATCATTTGGGGATTCATTTTGGGAATCGACCGTTTCCAAAGCCACACAATGGCGCCACCATTTTTATTTGGGACGGCCAGACATGGGGTCAAATGCATTTGTATTTGAAAGTATTTAAATACATTTTTGAAGTATTTGTAATTGTATTTGACACTAATTAAATGAAAGTATTTGTATTTAAATGCTTCCATAAAGTATTTGAAATTTTCAAATACTTTCAAATAATATTTCACATACTTTGATTTGGGCATGGCTATTAATAAATGATAAGTTACATTTTGTATTCACCTGTCTTGTTTAACTTCTGGAGAGTGGAACATTTTACTGGTTCATTTGACAATTGGCCACATTTTCCAGTCAGGAAGAAAGCCATTATGTGGAAGTCACTGAGGTCATTATGAGAGCATACCAGTGAAGTGAGGATCAATTTGTTAGTTGTCACCTGTGACCAAGATGCAATTAGCAACAACAGGACTTGCACTGGCATGCCAGTCTTTTGATCATGGTTTTATTGCCCCTGCCAAGGAACCCTGCTAGCTGCTAAGGCCTGCTATTGTGTCAATGTGTGTATGAACTGATAAGACATATTTGCACTCTGTGGGTTGAGGGGAAGGTAGGGGCTTCTCAAGCCAGATCATTACTTGCCTACATTGTTGCAATTTGCATACCAGATATTGCCAGTCTATAAGGAATATCTTGTGTAATAGTTATACAAAACATCATGGAATTATGTCCATAAACAACAATTATCTCGTAATATAACATTTGTTTTTGGTACAGGCTCTTTTGTAAAAAGTATTTGAAATACTTTCTAATGTATTTGTATTTAAATACTTTTGTATTACAAAGTATTTGTATTTGAACCCCTCAGGAGTATTTGTATTTAAATACTTTTCAATATATTTGACCCCATGTCTGGGGATGGCTTTTCCTAATATTCGCTAGTCCATAATGGTATTGTGATACTGTCGCCATAGTTACACGCTATCGCAATAATATTGCAGTAATCATACAACTACCACAGTAGGAAAACTGTCCGCAGTACTTGCTGCCTTGTGAAGGTAACCAATAGTTATATTTACAAGACATCAAAATTTTCCATGCAGTTATCTGTAGCATTTCATCCTCTGGTTTCCATATACAGCTGTGGAACCCTGTGTTAGGTGGTGTGAGTTTGTGGTACTCACTACCATTAGAAGACAATAAATCCATTGTTAAACTGGTCTAGACACCTGTAGCTGAATCTCACCCAGGTGTGGGAACTGATCAAAGTTGCCCGTATAACTGTTAATGGCAGATGTTATCACTTCGTTTTGGCGATAGAGCCAGTATTTACATCCTGTTATTGAATTACAAAATGAAAAGTATCCCTGTGGCATAGTTTCTTCAGGGTATTCGTTTTAATCATGCACCTAGCTTTGTTATGCTCAAATATCAGATATCGGTGAAACGTTGTGCTGAGGTATTGGTAAATAATTTACTGTATTTTGCACACGGTCTTGAAATATAATCATGTCATGACTTCATTTCCTATGACTTTTTCATATCACAAATTGTTATTTTTGTTTGTGGAGTTGACTCGTCAACTGTTCTTTGTAGGTTATCTTTGCCCTGGGGGCGTATTTGAACAAGTTTTGGCTGATGGAGGTGGGAAGATTTATATTTGGGTGAGTTAACTTTATATTATACTACAAAAAATGCCCATCCCCTGATAACTTAGTAGTTAATACATGACTGTCCTGATAGCAATATTTACTAAATGTTAGAAAACAAACAGCATTGTTACATAAACACCATAATGTGCTCGTGTGGGTTTTATACAATGGATTCAACACATGTAAAATGTTGTGCTGCAATATTACTATTTTTATTAGTTGTATTTTCAAAATGATGAAGGTTGGCGAGAACATTACGTTCATGTCAATTGTTAGACCCTAATTAAGCTGGTGTAAAATTGTCAAATAATATTCATATTGCTATGGTGCTACGTGGATAAGATAAGCCTGTTGTCTCAGCGTTTAGTTTATGTTGCTAAGCAATCATGACGCAGGTGCTGATTTCCCAAAGTATTTGCCGCACGTGCATGGTTCCTGTAATGGTTCAGTTACAGTTTACATACACGTTACATTTTACATTCTGTAAATTTACTCTATAAAAGATGAGAAACCTTTACATATTTATTTACAAGAATAGAGTGTTGCGTTACACTCGTTTGGTCATAGATTAATCTTTGAAAGTTTAGCACCTGGCGTGTTAGCCATCTAAGAGGAAAACATTAAGGTACATAAATATGTACACTTACGCAGTTATAGTTAGATTACAAGGTAGAGGTTAAATGAGGACAGTGTCTGTTCGTAGCATTGGCGGAGAGTCTCTGTGTGTGGCTCAGAACACGTACGCTGTGGGATGGTTCAAGGACTCCACTTTGAACACAGTGTTTGGTCTTCAACTCAGTTTCTCCAGAGTGGTGAGTTTCTGCTGTCAAACTGCGCAGTCGTGTCACGACTGTAACCATGAGAATATTTACATGCTTGTGCCCCTTATCAAAGGGCGACTCCATCACAATACAAGTACTAGTCTCACCATTCACATGATGCCTTTCATAATATTTCTACTTCCAATACATTATATGTAACATCAGCTGTGATTGGCTGAAACCCAAATAACTTATTCAAGAAGGGCAACGAGATGGTTGGATAACGGGCTAGGCTTATCTTCAGTGAACTGCCAGGAGATACTGAGAATGTAGCGTGATGAACAGCGCCCTCTGGTGCACAAGAGTTGTTCTAAATATTGCTTTCCTCTTGTCACAAGAACGGACGAGAGTTGCCTCGAAACTGGTCCTCAGTTTTTCTTTTCTTTCTACCTCTGTTATTGCCGTCTCACATTAGGGGAACTGAGAACGTAGAAGATGAACGTTATATCATTGCACTAACATCTGGCATTTATATGTTTCAGGTCATTACAGTAATTATGAATGTAATTATGTCATTGCATAACATATATATGTTACAATATATTTGCTTCAGGGCAGTATCATAAACATGAATGTAATGAGGTCATTATAATAACATTTGGTATTGGTAACTATATGTTACAAGTTATAGTATTGTAAACACGAATGTAGTGACGTCATTGTACTAACAGGTGGTGTTTACCTGTTTCAGGGCAGTACAGTAAACATGAACGTAATGCAGCCATTGTACAAACATTTAGAACGTTACGCACAAGGCTATCAGTGTCTCGGACTGACTTTGTTTGTCGGTAAGTGATTCCTTGTTCTGCGTGAGTTGTCCCATTTTACATATCTCCATCAACATGATTACGACATCCATGTTTATCCTTGCATGCCAGGATGGTAGTTGACTACACTGCCCCTGGCAGATATCCTACAAAAGTTTGGAAATGAGTGTTGACGCAGTGGCTAGAACAGTGAATTGAATGCAACAAAGTAAATACATGCACATGCCTAAGTGCCACTGGCGTTAAAGTGAGCTCATGGTAGCAATATCTAGTGACAATTTTCGGAGCTACATTTTTGTGGGATTTCTTCTTTTCGTAAAATTAATCTGAATGTCTGTCACCAGGGGCTGCCTTCTGCGTCATGTCACTTCTGTGTACCTTTGCGGTGGCGTACTTTGATAAGAGGTCGGAGAGAATCCTTAAGAAGAAAGAGTCGATTGCCGCTGGTGAGTCTTCATAGACAGGTAGGGTCTTGTGTACCTGACAGATTATTCATAACATTATCTGTTGACCATTACCGTAAGTTTCTGTCTATAATAATACACATTTTTTTTCCTTAAATTTTTACTCAAAAGTTCGGCTATGTATTATATATGGTGCTAGCGCTTTCTCTGACTGGATATGAGCCAGAGATATGTGCTCTGTAATATGTAATTACTTAGCCAAAGTATGGAAAACTTCACCACTCACATTATCCCATTAACCATGCGCATTTCATAAAAGATTTTTTCATGGTAACACAGTTTGAAACCTACATGTTGTAACCGTAACAATTCTGAGATGATTTCAATCACAACTCAAACAAATGTTGATGAAATGATGGTAGCCAACCCATTGCAAAAGTCGGGGTGCGTTATATACACGGAAACATCTGGTAATCATTTCATTGTATTTTGTTGTTGAAATTTAAGTGTTTTGGATGAAACACGTTGTTTACATTTCAGCGTGCAGCTTTCGATTACTAATGAGATGGGTACATGTGTCACATAATATGTCATCATGACCCTGGAATTAACCAAGTTAATATTCAGCGATTTGAGTAACAACTTTGCACTTTTTATAAACGTTGAACTGTTGACTTGAATGTTTCTGCTTTGGTAAAATGTATCTGTGTGATATGTGCACTAGTGTCCGTTTCATTTATATTCTATAACGTGATTTTACAACAAAACCAAAATGGACTAGGTTCTTTTAAAATCAGTGTAAGTTTCTACTTTCTTATATTACCCAATAAAATTCTTTAACTATAAATTTAATAAATATATAATAAATATTTAACACACAATAAATATTTAACACACAATAAATGTAGTTATTGACATACGTTTATATGTCTAACCAATACCAGCAACATTTGGTTAGTACGGTTCAAAAAAAAATAAAACAGCTCTTCAAATGCATTTCCCTATATGTGTGTTTATTAGTATTTTTGGTCATACTAGTGTGTAAATATTTTACGTTTTAGCTGAGCCAATGAGATTGAAGGATATGGTTGACTTCCGGCTGGGGGTGTGGCTTCTGTGCATCATATGTGTTGCCTACTATGTCGCAGTCTTCCCCTTCGTTGGACTTGGCCAGTAGGTTGCCTACCACACATATGCTTTGTTATTACTTCTGTATTCCTCTACTGATAATAACTGTTTTCGTGCTTCAGCTTTTTAAGCTAATATTTTGATTTCAATCAGCAAAATATATACATATTGTTTATTCACACTTTATATAAATAGTGTGTCTAGAGTTCATGTTTTCGGGAGTATCAAGTTGTTATGCCAGTTTAATAAAAAATTAATAATTTAACGCATTCATATAAATATTTCCTTACAGCTTCACTTAGTATTGCTAGAATAATGTGTCTGATGTTGGCTTGTTCCGTGTGGTTCCTTTACGTGACGTTGTTCTATTCACTATGACGGTTTCTGTCTCTTGTAGGCTGTTCTTCCAATCCAAGTTTGGCTTGGCGCCAACAGATGCCAGTGGAGCCGACAGGTGGGTGAAACGTGTTTATATTTAATTAATCTTAACCGTATACAAAAGGCAATTGTTTGGACCTATGCAACTAAAAGATTTAATATAAGCTAACTTAAAAAGATGTGACATTGATCCGAACACCTGGGATTCGGAGGTTCTAGAATCTGTCACATACCAAATGGTGGTCGATTACTCGAAATGTAATTTGAAGCCAACAACTGTAGCCAGAAACCGTGAGTGTAGGAAGATAACAGCCATGGAAAATCTACAAAAACCACTTCACTACATTCTGGTTAAACATATTCGCACTGTGGGAAACTGCGCGGAGCAAAGATTGGACTCGTAAGCCATCTACGAATAGACACCAAATAACACTGACAGTCCACGAAAAGATCGTCCTCATTGTGACGGATTGCTGGTGGTGATATAAACTAACTATTTATAGTTACAATCGAGAATATTACGCTGTTTACTAGTAAAAACTTGTTGAAGACACATAATATATGTTGTATGAACAGCGCAGTTTTGATAGAGAACTTGACATCACAAGTGCCTGCGCTTTCCATTTTCCAGTCACTGACCTGGCAATAGTAGTCTAGTTTACGATGCTCAGTAACCCATGTATTTTGGCCAATAGTTTGTTAGTTTACATATATTGTGAGATACTTACATCCATAGATGGTACAGCAGACCCAGTAATTTACAATGTAAATAATAAAAAAAATTTCTTTGTCATTGTAACCTGTAAAAATGTGAAATCTGCATAATGCATGGTATGGTATTACACCGTATTATATAGGTTGTTCATGCATATAAAAGGGTTACTCAACTTATGAATAGAGGGGATATGAAAAACCAATAAATGAGGCAGCATATACATATTAGGCAAAACACGGAACCTGGTTTGTCATAATCAACATCACAGCTCGATGCATATTGGCTTCCATGTCGTGAGCAATAGTCCACCTCCAGCCACTTTATTGGCACCTTCCGCTTTGAGACCCCACTCGGAGTAAACCACTGATGTGAACATTTTTTTTATTGTAGTTGGAAATGGTTAATTTTCATAATCTCTTGTAGGCCCATAACACCAACAAAAACGTGTTTCCCGTTAATATATTGTTATGGCTAAGTACAACGGATTCTCACTATTAGAGCCACCAAATGTGGTTAAAATGTTCAGAATAGCGAGGTGACGGAATTACCTGGTGGTGGTTAATAACTTAATATACTTGACTTTTATGAAACTAATTTGGGACTGTTCCAGGGTGACGTTAATTGTGAGATGGCTGTATTGCAGAGGTGACCATGAGGCATAAAGTGATCGTGTTGTTCTTCTCTTGCAGTCTTGTCTACATCATCTCAGCCGTAGCGTCTCCCGTCTTTGGGTTCCTCATCGATAGAACAGGGCGCAACATCGCTTGGATGAGCGGGGGTGTCCTATTTACCCTCGCATGCCACGGCACCCTTTGTTTCACCTTCATTAACCCTTACATCCCGATGGTTCGTTAAACCTTATACTTATGGTAATTTGTTTAGTTAATCGTAAAATTCCAACATTGGTAAGGATTTTACTTTAACCATGAAAAGGGGTTGGTGATGCATTCTTTAATAGTAATATCCCGGAATGATTAACCCATACATGTTATGTCCCATTGTCAATTTATGTTTTGTTGTTTATCTATACATCTACATGTCAAATTTTTAGAGGGCAAATATAGTGAGATTGTTATGGAAGGTATTGTTCATGACTCCAAGATTCAATTATAATATCAAGAATTAAACTTACTTTGGAGCAATACTTGAAACATGCAACGTTTCGACCCGTCTACAGCGGATCTTGTTCACGCACTGATGTCATGTGACACTGATGTCGTGTGACACTGATGTCATGTGACTGGCCCATGTTGGGGGCTACCATACGTAGCAGGGCTATCAGAACAACTCGGACGAGTTTACAAGTCACACAATGTGCACTTGTATCATAAACCCGCCAACACCCTCCATTCAGTCGTAGTACACCCGAAGGACAAAACCCCGAAAGAACACCAGTGTGGAACTAGCTATCACATTACCTATGATAACAACAGCAGCCACATTTACATCGGTGAAACCAAAAGACCTCTCAGCCAGAGGTTTAAAGAACACACAAACCTGGATAAGCCTACAGGAGTAGGAGATCATTGTCTGACCACAGGACACTCAATGTCCATGGATGACACCAAGGACCTGGCCCGAGAACAGAACTGGCACAAGAGTAAAGTAAAGGAGGCCATCTACATCAAACAGAGAGTCTCTACAAGAACAAGAACAAGAAAGTTTTATTTAGACCCCAATTACAATATGTGTATAATATCAAATTAACGTAACATGAACAGGCATATATATACAAATGCAGTGTAATTTCAAATTAGATGGGGTCTGTGACTCCTATTAAGACAATAACAGTCGCTCTCATAGGAGCCACAGTAAATAATTTGTTTCAATTCAATTTTACCGAAGGAAGTGCAAATATAAATGTAAAAGTAAAAGTGCAGAAAAAGAAAAGAAACCGAGATTACTTGATTACATATATGCATGTACTGGAGTATTAAAGGTATGTTAAAATAAACAAATACTAGTTGTCAATAGTACACTTCAATATACTTGATATGTATGTGTATATGCACAAATACAATATTCATATGCTGATTTATATATATACAATACATATCCATACATATCACATGCATTAATACAGTTTTAATGACTTTGATAGCATGTATAGCAGTTTAATATTGTACACGTATCTACGTATTTTTCTAATAAATTGTTTTTTGCATAATTACCAAAACTTCTGAAGCTATGTGTACAATCTTCTCTGTGACTAACTTTGAGGTATTGTTAATGACATGTGGCAAACTGTATCTAAGACATCTTTTGGCAAATTCATGTTTTGTTCTGAATGGGTGTAACTCTGTTTTTTTCCTTGTGTTGTAATTGTGTGCATAAGCATTTGTAATTATTTTCCAATTTAATAGGTAAGCAGGGAGGTCATGGTGTACATATTTATAATAAAACTTAAGTTCATGTAATTTTAACATGTCATCAATTTTTAAGATATTCATTTTTTTTTAAAGTGGCTCAGAGTGTGAATTATATTTACTTATAGATAAAATTCTCATAGCTTTCTTTTGTATTTTCAACATTCGACTACCTTGGTATCCCCACACCATAATGCAATAGTTGATATGTGATCAAAATAACGTATTATATAAGATAATTTTAATTTCTAGGGGAAAGACATATTTTAGTCTGTTTAAGATGCCGACTGTTTTGGAACACTTGTTTGATACTTTTTGAATGTGTTTATTCCAATTTAAATTTGTATCTAAAGTAAGTCCTAAAAAATTAAATTAATCTACTCTTTCAATATTTGTACCATTTATATTGAGCGTAAAGTTATCGTCTGCTTTATTTTGCATGTGAAAAATCATATATTTCGATTTGTTTCTGTTTAATGATAATTTATTAATGTTTAACCATTCAATTATTTTAAGGAGTTCATCATTTATTGCCGATTCTATATTTCTATTTGGGGAGTTACCTTGAAAATAATTGATGGTGCTAAATAAGGTGGTATCGTCGGCATACATAATAAAGTTAAACATTTCGCTAGCTTTAGGGAAATCATTAATGTATATTATGAATAATAGGGGACCAAGAATAGATCCTTGTGGTACACCAATTGTGATAGGTAGGATATCAGAACTTTCATTTTGAAATTCGGTGTATTGTCTTCTATTGCTTAAGTAGCTATTAAATAGATTCAGGGTAGGACCCTGTAATCCATAATATCTTAGTTTAGTTAATAGTATCGAGTGATCAGTTGTATCGAAGGCCTTAGAGAGGTCAAGAAAAATACTGAAAGGAACATAATTTTTATCAATTTGTGTAATTATTCTATCTATTAGTTCAAGTGATGCATACTCGGTAGAGTGTTTTTTTTCTAAAACCATATTGATTTTTAACAAATAGATCAGAATCATTAAAGTATGCTGTTAGTTGACTAGATATTATTTTCTCTATCACTTTTGAAATTGTTGGAAGAAGAGATATGGGTCTATAATTTTTTTAATCAGATGGGTCATCTTTCTTAAAAATAGGAATTACTTTAGCGAGTTTAAGTGTATCTGGAAATATACCAGTATTTATTACTTGATTTATTACCAGGGTTAATGGTTTGATGATGGAGGTTCAATTATTTTCAAAAGTTTGCAGGAAATACCGTCATAGCCACTACAGGTGTACTGTTTTTATTGGGAAGGCTTTCAATGGTTTTCTTGACTATTTCTTCATCAACATTTAGTAGACTGAAAACGGAATGGACATTATCATTTAAGTAGTAATTGTAATCCTTATTTCCATTGTAATGAATGTCTTGTGCTGTCGACTGACCTATACTTGTAAAAAAGTTGTTAAATTGGTTTGCAATAACCGTTTTATCTGTTATAGTTATACCGTTACTTTTAAACAAAACAGTGTTGTTTGAATTGTTTTTGGAGATAAATTCATTTATGGTTTTCCATGTATTTCTGATGTCATCTTTTTATCGGTTAAAGCGTGACTCAAAGTACATTTGTTTGGCAGTACGAATATTTTTCTTTAATATTGAGTTATATGTTTTTAGGTTAGTTAGAAGGACTTCGTACATAGGTAAATTTGGATTATACATTTTTAATTTCTTATAAAGCGAGTCTCGATATTTGATTGATTTTAGAAGACCGTGTGTGATCCAGGTTGAATGCTTATGTTTGTATTTATTATATTTCATGATTTTAACAGGCATATGCTTATTCTTAGCATGCATAATTTATTCGTGTATTATGTTATAATTTAAATTGGGGTCAGCCGTAGGAGATTTGTTTAGTTTGTTATACATTGCATCTGAATTTATCTCTAGTTTAACATTATGCATAGCTACCTTATTTTGTAGATTTACTCGAAAAAAATTTGGAGGAAGTTTAGATTTTACGTTGATATTCATGATTAGGAAGTAAGGTTGATGATCAGAAAGGGTATTTGTGAAGATTCCTGCAGTGCTATCTAATATTGATTTATTTAATTTACTGAAAAAGTTGTCTATCAGTGTTCCGTTAGTTCTGGTAAAGCGAGTTGGAAAGGTAATTTGTGGATAGAGACTGTATGAAATTATAGTATCAAAAAATTCACTATATATTTTGTTCTCGTTTATTTTCAGTAGATTGATATTGAAATCCCCTAAAATTATTAGATTATTACAACTTTCTAGAGTAGCCATTGTTGTTGAAAATTCAGCTATGAAATCTATAATATTTTGATTTAGTGACCTAGGCGGTCTGTATATGTTTCCAATAGTAAGTGTTTTTGATAAGCTGCCTCCAGTTACTTGAATTACTAATCCCTCCCAATGTTCATACATGTTGATATTCTTAAGTACTTTATATTTATATTTATTATCTACGTAAATTATTAAACCCCCTTTGACACTACAATGTTTCCCCTGAGCAATTAGATCATATCCGTGTAAACTGAATTGAGATAAATTATCATGATTTGACTTCCATGTTTCTTGCAAACATATAATGCTAAATTTAAATTGTTTAGTATTTAGAAGCTCTACAAAAAAGTTCAAGTTCATCAAATTTAGCATTAATGGTTTGAATATTTAGGCTTAGGATACTAAAATTATCAGTATTTTTGTGTGCTAACTTGTGAAACATATCGATGTCATAGTATGAAGAACAATGGATCAACTGAGGTTCATTTTGTTCAGTACTATTTTCGTTTATATCTAGAAGATTTATTAAAGAACAGTTTCGGATACCTCCCAAGTGGGAGAGAAATGTCACATCAGAAGTCATTGCTTAGGTTCGGACATGAACCAATAATATTGCCAGCCTTTGTACGTATGTTAGGTATTTTACAAAAGAGTGAACTTGTGTGTATTTATTTCCTGTGCATATATGAATGTTAAGAAATACTCCGTGTGTAACAGGGCAGATATCAGAGTAGTCAAGACTACCGGTAGACTTAGAATAAAATAAATATAAAGATAAGAAGAAAAAAACATGACAGATTGGGTGATGGGTCATGAATATAAGGCGTAACGCCAGGGAAAGGGGTGAGCTATGTTATCAACAGTGGCTGCATATAAATTAACAGTTGTCAATCTAAAAATAATAATAGAAGAGATATAATGTCTTGATTAGTCCAGTATCAAGATATCAAAAGTAATTAAGCATTACTGATGTTATGAGGAGAGAAACGATTAGTTATAATACTAGTTTTTTTAATGTCATTCATACAAAAAAAGAAAACAAAAGGGCATGAATGGCCCATATATCATCAGATATATCAACAATACTGCAAACTGTTAATTGCAGTTGGTCATACAGCATAAGTAGATTATGTAATTATTTTTTTTCAAAATATGAATTAGCATGTTGATAATAATTTTAACCGACAGAAGAACAGCAATATATAAAAATAGAAATACATAAAAAATAGAATCACTTAAAAGGTAGAATCACTCAATAATCTTGAATGTATTACAGATTATCAAGTTATCAATGCTTTCATTGACAATAACGTACAACTGGAGATCATTTACAGATGTACAACTGGTGATCACTTACATATGTACAACTGGAAATCATTTACACATGTGATTTCTTTGATTTTATTGCTGAGGTCTTTGACCATAATTTTGGCGTTGGCAGTCCAGCAGTCGTTGATCTTTTTTTGTTTTTTCAGTTTTCTGCATTCATAAGCCAACATTGACCTACGACTTGTTAAATCTTCGTTAACGAAGACCCGTGCATTACTATTTCTTCTGTTGTAGTCTTTCAGGTTAAAGCGACTGCGGAAAACGTTATCACACTTTCGCTCTGTCTTAAAGCGCACAATGATTGGGCGGGACCCCGTGGCTCGTTTAGCGCCAAGGCGATGGCTTCGCTCTAAGTCCTCTCTAGTTAGTGGCGGCATAGTTTTCATCTTGTCATTGATGATCTCGAGGACTATGGTGTGTGTGTCCTCACCCTCGCTTCTTTCCGCGATGCCGTGGAAAGTTAAGTTTGAGCGACGAGTATATTGTTCAAGTTTGTCAGCTGTTTGCTCAAGCGTGTCGACCTTCGTTTCCAGCTCGGCAATTCGCGAGTCCTTCGCTCGTATTTCTTTTGTCAAATGTTCGATGCGACCGTTTAGAGTATCAAGTTTTTCCGCAATGTCACGCGGATACAACGCACTTTTGAGTTTCGCCAATACGGCATCGTCACTCAGTAATTCGATTAGACGTAATGCGAGGGCCTCCGGATCGTCCGAACTGTTTCGACGTGTCTTTGGTGGCATGTTCGGCACTGTGATGGATGTTGTGTAATCACAGGTGTAGCGATTGTTGTTGGGCCTCGGTAGTTGTTACGTAACCTTGGTCGGTTGTTTTGTCTGGTCAAGAGCGACGTAGTCCTATGGAAGCACTCATGGAGTGGACGATAATTGACCCGTTTCAGATAGCGCCATTAAATGTCTGGCAAATACGACGAAATGTCATTCTTTTTTCTACGCAGTTAACTCACCTAACCTTTCCCAGGCCCGGGATAGTTACCCTGCACACATCTCAGCGCCTGGGACGTGCGTGGTACGGTAAAAATCACGTAGAGATAGTGGATAGCTCTGCACGTGCACGTGTATGCGCAACCTCCTACAATGAACTGAGACCAGGGATACCACCTGCCCGCCATCTACATCAAACAGAGAGTCCTTACAATGAACTGAGACCAGGGATACCACCTGCCCGCCATCTACATCAAACAGAGAGTCCCTACAATGAACTGAGACCAGGGATACCACCTGCCCACCATCTACATCAAACTGAGTCCTTACAATGAACTGAGACCAGGGATACCACCTGCCCACCATCTACATCAAACAGAGTCCTTAAAATGAACTGAGACCAGGGATACCACCTGCCCGCCATCTACATCAAACAGAGAGTCCTTACAATGAACTGAGACCAGAGATACCACCTGCCCACCATCTAAATCAAACAGAGTCCTTACAATGAACTGAGACCAGAGATACCACCTGCCCACCATCTACATCAAACAGAGAGTCCTTACAATGAACTGAGACCAGAG
Source organism: Paraescarpia echinospica (assembly GCA_020002185.1). NCBI lineage: Eukaryota > Metazoa > Annelida > Polychaeta > Sabellida > Siboglinidae > Paraescarpia > Paraescarpia echinospica. Next base: position 8,827,399 of record CM034544.1, on the reverse strand, counting down.
ATACCACCTGCCCACCATCTACATCAAACAGAGAGCCCTTAAAATGAACTGAGACCAGGGATACCACCTGCCCGCCATCTACATCAAACAGAGAGTCCTTACAATGAACTGAGATCAGGGATACCACCTGCCCGCCATCTACATCAAACAGAGAGTCCTTACAATGAACTGAGACCAGGGATACCACCTGCCCACCATCTACATCAAACAGAGAGTCCTACAATGAACTGAGACCAGGGATACCACCTGCCCACCATCTACATCAAACAGAGAGTCCTTACAATGAACTGAGACCAGGGATACCACCTGCCCACCATCTACATCAAACAGAGAGTCCTTACAATGAACTGAGATCAGGACTAGCACCTGCCCACCATCTACATCAAACAGAGAGTCCTTACAATGAACTGAGACCAGGGATACCACCTGCCCGCCATCTACATCAAACAGAGAGCCCTTACAATGAACTGAGATCAGGGATACCACCTGCCCACCATCTACATCAAACAGAGAGTCCTTATAATGAACTGAGACCAGATATACCACCTGCCCGCCATCTACATCAAACAGAGAGTCCTTACAATGAACTGAGACCAGGGATACCACCTGCCCGCCATCTACAACCAAACCAGATCATTCCGCCAAATTCTGAGCCGCATCACATGACATCAGTGCGTGATCAAGATCCTCTCTAGATGGGTCAAAATGTTGCATATTTCAACTGTTGCTCAAAACTAACTCTTACTATTAAAAATAAGATTATTATTATATGTTAGTACTGTGATAAATAACATTATCTATGTTAACGTCGTCAGGTGTGTAAGTAGGTCGTTTTGCATTAAAACTTCCTCCTTTATTTAATCCAATTGCAAATTGTTTCTGTTGGTGTTTAAATGTATTCTTTAAATAATAACAAATTTTGTTGGAATGTGCATTTTGAATAGTTTACTTTTATGGTCTTTGTATAAAACATACTATGTAGAGCTTGTACACTTTTGGCTTTTATTGTAAAAAAACCTTAATAATATGTCCCACAATTTCACTATAACTTATTAATGTATTTTTTTATAAATGAGCTAAAAGATGACACATACATTAAACTTGTTGCGAAATGAATGTGAAATGAGACTGATGAGAAATCAGAATTGAGGAACAATTAAGTTGTGTCTTATTTTAGAGCGTGATGGGTCTCTCATACTCGGTGGTAGCCAGCGCCCTCTGGCCCATGGTTGCATTTATTGTGCCGAACAAACAGACAGGAACAGCCTATGGAATGTGAGTGTTTCTTTTATCATATGCGTAAGTCTGGATGTGGAAAATTACTCGGCAAAGTCCTACTAGGATATTGCATTGAGGATGTATTTCAGTGTATGCTTCTGTAGAGTTAGTGAGTACACCACAAGTTACATACTTACCCCCTGGGTGGGATCTTTTATCCCCCCCCACATAGACATCGGACAAAAGGAACCAACAGCGTTTAGTGTCTCTTCCGAAAGACACAGGCAACGTAGGGGTGAATGGCATTGCCCAAATTTCAAAAAGACGGTCGGTACTAGGAATCAAACTGCGGTTCGTTTGATTGACAATCTGGCACTCTAACCGCACAACAATCAGTGTTGACAATAATGAGGGTCTTCTCGTGGTTTCGATCTGGCATTTGCAAAATGAACTCTATTGAGCAGGGGGGGGGTCATTTCACTAATATTCTTTTGATATGATTAGCCCAGTTTACCTCTTTAAAATCAAGTTCGATCCTTATCTTGTATATTGACAACTGTGAACACCAGGGCGCGCCACTGGGACACTATTTTCACAGGGTCACGAAAATCGTGTCATTGGTGATGCAAAGGTGGCTGTTTGCATTTTGAAAAAGCTCATTATGCTTAATATCGGAGTTTGTTTAATGATGGACCTTTCCTTATGACCTCGTTATGTTAGTGAAAGGGTCCCTTTCTTAATGGTCTCTCGGAGGGTTATGTAAAGTGACATCGTCTCCGACGGTTCTAGAACCTTACTGGCTACTTTGTTATCACATTACCCGCCAGATGAAGATGTCGGCTTCTCATGTTTTTGGTGAATGTGATCTCTCCATAACACATTCAGGATTTTACGCAGTAATTTTGTATACAATCTGTGTACTGAGTTCTCTATCGTTTGTGTCTGATCCATGATTCACACCCATATCTGAGGATCAGTAAGTATTGTGCTACAGTAACATTGTCAGATTTAGTTATTTGTTTTACTGTAATTATAATTACCGCGTAATTGTGCATAATTAGTCTGTCTCAATGTGGCCAACACATCTCTGCCACAGTATTTCACATTTCTGAAGTATTATGAATACCTAACCAATATTTTTAAAATGTTGATCATGATATGATATTTGTCAAAAGATTTCTGTCACATTTGCATTCCACGAATAAATGTGTGTTTCCATGGTTACAGTATGCAGGCTGTGCAGAACCTTGGTCTAGCCGTCATATCACTGGTGTCCGGGAGGATAGTTGATGCCCATGGCTACTTTATTCTTGAAGTGTTCTTCATGATCTGGCTGTGCTGTAAGTATTATATAATAAGAGACATTTAAGTACCAATCTGCGTTACTATGCTGGCAGTGTCGACTCTACCCATATAGACCTCACACCGTTTTATGAAGAAGAAGAAGATTTCAAGAAGAAGAAGACAATTATTTGACCCCATGATATTATGTACATGGGGTCAAATAAAAAAAAATTTCTTCTGTGAAATGTGCACCGAATCCCTGCAGTGTGCACACAAAATCGCTAAGATACATGTACACCTAGTTTTTTGCATTTAACGTTTTTATACTTTGTTTCGTAACGTTGTAAGCTGTGCTTATCTTAAATATAATTGAATTCCACACAAGACAGTGCTAAATATACTAATTGATCAACTTTTAAGTTAAACACGCGAAACACGATATGCTGTGGCTTTGTGTGTTTGCATAGAATGCAAAGCTTATCTTCAAAATCTTTGTCTATTTATACTTTCAAACACCGCTCATTCCAAAACTTCCAATACAAAGCCACAAATAGCCCTATCACACACCAGATACACTGATACAAGCTGCATATCTACAAGACAACGCCACCTCCATGCATTATCAAAACTAAAATATGCATTCATTTGGGTGCTTGAGGAAGTGGGCGTCCAGACACTTTCACTTTCAATTTCTGTCTATGATCTATGTTGTTATCAATGTGAAACCCACCCTGAAGTATTTGTCGATTTTGTTTTAAAACATTAACACTGCTGTCTTATAAATGTGTAACTGATCTTCTCTTAATCTCTTGATCTCTAGGGTTGTTCACTCATTCGTTTAGGCGTATTTCATAACTGTGGTCTCAGTTTAGAAATATATTTGGTAGACGTGTGGGGCGGAGTAGTGCAGTGGTTAGAGCATCGGACTCTCAACCGAGAGAAACCAGGTTCGAATCCTGTGCTGCCGTGTCGAACCTTCGGCAAGTTTGTTCATTCCACACTGCTCCAGTTCACTCAGCTGTATGAACGAGTAATTCGCTATAGACAGTGGTGGATATTTATATGCGAGTCGTCTTCACACCTTAATTGCAGCATGGCTGAATACTTCCTAGAAACATTGAGATGGTGTTCGATTGAACATGTCTGCCAGGGAGTAAAGTGTAATGCGTCTTGAGCAGTCATAATGTTTGCATACTCTGTGCAATAAGAACATACCATCTTTTACTCCTTTTAGTATATGTATGTCTCTCTTGTGATATGACCTGCATGACTGTAATGTGGGACCTGTTGAGTGAGGGTGTGAGATGACATTGTTTCAGTGGCTCTAGGAACGTGTGCAATTCTATGGATCAACGATGCAACTAACAGTAAGTGCAGCTATATTAGTAATCCTCTAGTCTCAGACTAAACCAGTGGCGGAGACATTGGTGGGCCCTAGAGAGAGAGAGAGGGGGAGGGAGAAAGAGAGAGTCACGCTGTCGCACTGTAGGTCATGACATTGGGAGACAGGGGGGATGTTTTTGAAATTTTTTTCCTTTATAGTAAGTTATGTAATAACACCTATAGTGTCAGTTCAACATTCGAACATATAATATAGGAGCCACATCAGGATTATTCCAAGTTTACAAAAACTCACTGGGCCAATGAAGCACCACTGAAGCATATGCAGTAGCCATCATTAGCCAAATCATGTCTTGCGAGCTAGATTTCGGGAATATTCAGTCTACAAAAAATATGCTCGGATTTTCGTGGGTCGTGGGCCTATAGTGGCTACTGGTAAATTCTCCACTGGGCTAGACTCATGTCTGATACCGTACTTGAATGTAGGTGACAGTCATAAGTTGTGACAGTTCAGACTTTAAGGAGCGGAATGGCAGCTAGAATGGTGGTTTTGGATGAAAATAGTAAAAAATATGTCTTCCATATTCCAATACTATCAATAAAGGTACCTTTTATAGCAATTACATATCTCAATATCACTTTTATTCATGGATAAGGTGTGGCACTTTCAAGCAATCAAACCAGTTATTCAATCTGATGGTAATTTACAGAAAACCGCATGTTTGGCAACTTTGCAACACTCCAGAACTAAAAATGGTATGGTAATCTGGTTTGGATTGTAGTGTTCTCTGTGATATTCTCCACAATCTGTATAAAAACATTTTGGTTTTATGCTTTATCTCTGGAGTAATGTACGAAAATGTGTCGAAAAATTTTGCATTTACAATTGCATAGTTTGAAAATTCAAATTAAATATAAATATTCAAAAAATGTGAAATGTTTTTATACAGATTGTGGAGAATGTCACAGAGAACACAACAATCCAAACCAGATTACCAGATCATCATTGTTACTTCTAAAGTGTTGCAATTTTTAGATGTGCCATTAATTCCATCATTTGGCGGCCATTTTGTGTGTTGCCATGTAAACAGGGGGTTGGGCAGAAAAAATGGCAATGTATTATTTACTCAGTAATACTTTCTCTACATAACGGGCAAACAAAATCGTGTTACTTGTAAATTCCTACCTAGCTGCCATACCAACCCTTAAGGTACATTTTAGCAGTATGTTGTAGTGACCATCATGATAAATGGCAATATTTCGGTTTTACAATCATACAAGTGTCATCCGTGTAAGGCAGTTTGTTGCGAAGTTCTAAGTGGTTCAAAGAGAAGTTTTGACACATCAAAGTTTGGTATTTACGTTTCAAATCACATCCAAAATATGCATCAAAAACACCATTCAAGATGATACTTCCAAATTGCAGAATTAAAAATGGTAATAAATTGCTACTGTTTTCTAAAAATAAGAAAAAAGCATACATTTTTGCTTTCACCTCTGCAATGCATTTTTAGCTTTTCCTCAAGTTTAGTCAAGCGTGACTTCTTTTTCGAACCATTCTGACCGTCACATAATTAAAATACTAAAAATTTAAATTTTAAAGAAATCAGCAATTGCGAGATCCAATTTATAAGGCACTAGAAACAAACGTTGGTGTTGTTGACATTCTGTACTGAAATGTTTTTTATAGCATACTGTACGCTTGTTTTGTTGAATACAAATTCAAAAGGAAATTTAATATTTCCACTGATATTTACCAAGTTCAGAAATGTTGTAAGTGTTAAACAAAGACAGGTATTATTGTGTACTTGCAATCATTTTGACAATGAAAGTTGGCAGGATATACTATGTAATATATGTTTAATATTCTATACTTGCATAGTTCCATGTTTGCCTCCAGATGGCGGTATCCTCAACCAATCAGCAGCTCAGAGAGCTCGGGCAGCGTAAGTCTTTATTTTATTTTTCTCTTCTAATTTTTTAAGTACATATTTTATTTCTCTCTTCTAATTTGGTAAGTAGAGATTTGATTTCTCTCTTCTAATTTTTTTAAGTAGATTTTGCAAAACAGTATTCTCCAAGTTGCCTAGCAACAGGGAAATCATAGCCTTGTTGACATTTTAACATTTTGCTCAGATAATATTTTATATTCTGTATATCAACATATTCCTGTTGCTAGCCCCTATACATTATGCATTTGATTTATGTAAATTTATGTTTTAGGAAAGTTTAATTATAAGTGTCTTTCTTGCTGTGTCTTGTAAAATTGCCAAAATTAGCCATTTTAATGCCTCAATTCAATTGTTTTTAAGTAAGATATCATGTGGTTAAGTCACATGATCAACCCAGGACAGTTTTCACAAAGGCAGGACATTCATTCAGACTTACAAGCTTTTTAGGTTTCTTTTAGATAACCCAGATTGACACACTGCTTAGCCAAACACAGTAGTCAGTTACTAACAATGAGCATATGAGTTAATGTGACGTTTTCCTACTTTACTGTTCTTTATAACTTTCTACTCATTCACCTGTCAGCTATGTCTATTAGCACCCGCATATATATATATAAATATATATATATATATTTATATATATATATGCACACATTGCTGTAGTTTTATAACACTAGTGCATTTACTTTATATAAACATTGTTTAAAGCACTTTAGCTGCTTTGTCTAGTTTAGAGCTTACCAGACTAACGTGCAGAGACATTGAGATTTGGGGGATTTGATTGTGATAGTGTGAGTTCTTTTTAAGGCAGCCATCTTAGTTTTCACAATGGCTGCCACAGTCAACGTATGTAGTTCATATATCTGCTTTAAAGCCATGCATAGAAAGATGATTTTGGTGACTGTTTTGATTGAAATATGTTATAAATACTTTCATAACCATACCTATAAGAAGAATGCCAAATAGTGCCTACATTGGTATGCATGTGCAGGTGTGCACACACACACACACATGCATGTATGCACACACACACACACACACACACACACACACACACACACACACACACACACACACACACACACACACACACACACACACACACACACACACTCACACACACACACACACACACACACACACACACACACACACACACACACACACACACACACACACACACACACACACACACACACACACACTCATACACACACATACACACACATGCATCTGTATAGCACTAAATCTATTATCTATTGTGAATCTGTCTTACTGGTTGGTTCCAACAAATCACTAACTTCTTAACACCTGCAATTAAACAGTCTCTCCACTATTGATCCTGCTCATAATGATCAACGTTCAATGCTGCTCAAATCAGTAATGAGTCAATACTAAATAATAATTTAGTTTGACAAAAGAGAGAGGGCATATTTTTTTAAATTGTCAAAATAATTTATATCTTCATATGATAACTTGCAAAAGCTTTATGTTAGAGAAGGAAATATTTTGACATGTTGGTGGGGACACTCGATACATTAAATGTTTCACAAAATGTGTTTATAATGGGACAATGAGAACCTGAAATTCAATAATAATAATAACTGTTTTATTAAATGTCATATCCATTCAAGGGAAACAAATGGTAATGTTGCGGGTGTTACGCACTTAAAATCATTAAAACAAACTCATCAACATCAGCATCATCATCAGGCCTATGGCATAGGAAATTATTTAATTAACTGGATAGAAAAATAGTTAATTGACAGAAGACAACGGGGAGTAGTTGATGGGGAGGCTTCAAACGGGAAATCAGTTTTGAGTGGGGTACCACAGGGATCAGTACTGAGACCTATATTATTCTGTGACCAATAAGCAACCAATTTAATAATCAAGCAGCAAATGGTGTTGCCGACATGTCATTAGATCTTTCAAAGACTCTTTTGCATGTCATGTAATGGGGATTTGTTGTGTTTTGACATAAATAGATCGTGTGCTAGCTCAACACGTGGCTATATAAATGTTTTGTTACTGTTTGGCCGAAATTTCAGTAACGTGTGTAAAATACAGTGTGTGTGTGTGTATATATATATATATATACTACTATATATATATATATTGTATACATATATGTCATAATTACCTATTGTAACCATTATTACAACATATACAATGCACTAGCAGCATTACACATATGAATATTTATGACTACCAGTGTAATTGATGTCGTTACATGTGTGTCTTTTTATATTACAGTGCAAAGTTACCCGACATGATTGTGGAAACGTCATAGCGATTCTCTTCCGTCAAAGCAACATTGTTGAAGTCACCAAGAAAAATCACCGGACCATGACAAGTTCATGCAAGCATGACCAAACATGTATTATTTTCAGTTTAGACAATTCCTACTATAAATACAATTCCTACTATAAATACATTGATGCAATGTTGAATTTACAATGAGTTTAGATGTTGACGTTTTGTGAATGATTCTCCGGGTATTCAGATTAGCAATCAACGTAGGATAATATAGAGTTAGGGACCGTCCATAAAGTATGTCAGCATTTGTGGACATTTTTTTTAGATCCCTCCCTTCTCATGCTTTGTCATACTGGCATGTACACCCCACTAAAACTATATTCGTTTTGACAAATCTGTAATTAGTATTACATCCATTGCATGGCAGTTTGTATTCATTGTTTAAATGTAAAATATAAATCTATAAAAATAATAAAATAACAATACATTTTGAAGAGTCAACATTGTTACGTGTTCCCCGTACCCAGAGACCCCCCTATGACGGTTCGTCTTACTTCCGTACTTTACGGATGACCCCTTAACACATATTTTCAAGTTTTCATGTCGTCAGTTATGAAAATGTGATTCAACGGCTGTGTTTTTCAACATTTTCAGGAACATTGTCTTTGAATATTTTGAGGACATATATCACTCATGAAAATTTACGTTCATTACTGCATGAAATATACACCTGAACATGGGGTAACATTTTGTATATGTAATTGTTCGCTAGATCTTGTTCAAAGTTTTTGACAGAATTTATCGGTGGGACGAGATGGGTTAGACATTAAGATACATTTTGGTAGTATGGAGTTATGAGCATCCTATGAAAAGGAAACATTTCAGTTTTACAATTACAATCCAGCAGCTGAATCATATTTTTATAATCAGTAATGTTAACAAATACAGCAAAGAACTTCAAGATAATTTGTTGCAACAATGTTATATGAATGTTGCTTTGAAACAAGCAGTTTGTTCAAACGTTGAAGAGGGTCCTGCTAGTTAATTGCTTATAAATATATACGGGATGCTTGTGGTGTACATGGATTTATGAACACACATTCACCTGTTTGTATAGATTATGTATAAATGGAAATATAATGTTGTATTTACAAAACAGTTGCATTTGATTCAAAGCTGTTTTTGTTAATATACACATAGAGTATGCACAAGCAGTATTTAGCAGGCTAACATTTAATAAGATGTTCCATATAAAGCTGTATACTCCAGATGACACATGAACAAGGAAGCTATTAGCTTGCTGAGAGGGAAGTCTTGAATTAGTGGTCCATCCATTTATTCAAGATATATATTTAAGCTCTTTTAATAGGTTTTATTTAATAAAATAGTTGCAAACTTGTTAAGAATTTGAGGAAATGTTCATAATGTTTGGAGAATAATTTAATACAGATTTTTCTTTTGGACATTTTAACTTAAAGTTGATAGACTTCAGCTGTTTGTCAATGTTTTGTCCTGAACTGTGTGAATTAGTTATTCTTCTGCTCACCAGATGGTTGTGCAGGCTGTCCAATGCGTGAGTTTGGTGTTTTCCTCATTTCTATTCATGCACGGTGAATCCAATATTGAGGTTCAACTCTTAAAACGGATTTTCAAGCTTTATTATTCATAGAAAGTGATGTACTTCACATTTTGCTGTTTCAACAATTTAAAAAATGGAATGTTCATATTCTTAAATACATCTTAAATTTAATGTTATTAAACAGTGAATATGGCTGCTTTAAAAAAGGCGGAAAGGATTGGTCAAAAGAAAATCCATATTACTTAAGTTGTTATCAAATTGCAACATATTGAAATAATTATATTGCCAACTGCATCTGTAACATTTTATGATGTTTTGGGAGCATTTAAAACATTTTAGTCTGTATTTAAATGTGCTGGCTCACATTTCAATCTAAATTATGTATGAGCAGGTACTAGTATAATGATCCTGATATAATAAATTAATTATTGAATGCTGGTAGTGTATCATACACATGTTTGATTGTGTGCACCTATAAAAAAATATAGGCTTTAAAAAATGTGTATTTTTAACGTACTGATTTGTGTGTTCGAAATAACTGATTTGCAGATCAAAGATGTTGCAGAAGCATTGAATGTGAGCGTCAACAGTCGCAATGCACATGTGGTTGATACCACAGAAAATGTCCCCAGTCCCATATAGATATATATATAGATATATATAGATATATATAGATATATATAGATATATATATATATATATAGATATGGAAAGTATTAACTTAATATAATAAAAAAAAATTATTTTGTTACGTGTTTGTGTTAGAGTTATTGGAACAACAATTCTTCTCATCCAATCTACCCATGGATTACTGCAATAGCCCTTCAAACTATGATGATTATTTGCTAATTTTTGCAATGTGTCCTACGTTATGCCACATTGTCTTACTAAGTGTAACTTAATACACTTAAAATCAACATTTAAGAAATGAAAATGGTGCATAGTGCAAAGTGAGACATTGGTCAAGGCACGTACATCAATAATTAATATACACATTATTTACCACCGGAGAGATGTCATAGCAAAATACGAGTTTGTTTGCTGATGTGAAAATATGAGAAATGGTCAAAGTTGTTTCCGAAAGCTCCTATCCTTAAATCAGGGAAGCCATACAATTTATTTTGTTACGATATCTTGTACTGGGCCCTTGTCAAACGCTGTGCAATAATGGGGGTCGCCTCAAGAGAACACGTGGCTGTTGGTGTGGCTTTCAACTAATGATATACAATGTATTTGGATAACGTAGAATACAAACCCTTGCTGATTTGCAAGTATACAGTTTATGCACACAATCGACAAATTGTATACAGCAAAGAAAAAAAAATTAATATATTTTGGACGTTTTGACTATAGCGTGAATCCTTGAGGCAAAATATATCACAACTATTAAAATAACATATATAATCAATTAAGCATGCATACATAAATGGTTGGAGTTCTTTCGATTCTTTTCAATGAAACGACTACGTTGTTTATTACATTAATTAACATTTACGACTACGTTGTTTATTACATTAATTAACATTTATAATGATGTCTAGAGCATCGGTAGAAGTATCAACTTAATTATTTCGGCAAACTAGTGTAATTATCATGAAGTATTACTTTTTGCACTACCCTCTACGGATAACGTAGAATACATACAAATATCAACCTTTCGTTTATTTATTTGTTAGATATATATATATAATATAAAAATTATGTTCAAATATAACAGCATAAACATATGGTCGATCATTCACTACCTAATGTGGTAGATTTTGAAATACCACAGATACTCTTGGTTCCTTAATTGATTTTTCTCCTGGCAGACATTGGACATGTAGGATGAACGGGTCTGAAAGAAGGGACTGAAACACACATCATAATGATGTAGGCCTACTTTCTAATAGCTGACTAGCATCACAGCGCAAGTAATCATTGAGCCTGGACTCTGACAGAGCCGCGGGATGGTTTTGTTGACCCTTCTTTCATCGCATCGTTCATGTCCAATAGGTACAGCACAGCGGACTCCGTCTGGGAAATACCCCGTGCGCAGTCGTCTTGCGCACTCGTGACAAGTAGCCCTTTCTTCACCGCATTTACAGCGACTCATGTCCCGTCGCATGGGCGGTGTATAAAGCCACACTAGCAGTAACGCCTTGACGCTGATAACAATATGTTGAACACGGCCTTGTGTAACTACACCGTGTTAGACATTGTGCTGTTTCTATATTGATTCGTCAGAGAATCAGATGTGTCTGCTGGATTTTGGGCAAGTTTGCTTTGACCCATCCAACGATGATCTTAGAGAATGAGATGACAGTTGCAATATTGTGAGCCATCTGATCGGACGGGACTACTGTTAATCTTGTATGTATCATGTCTCTATTTGTACGGTTACCTGCTTCTTTGTGTAGTAAGCATTGCTCAGCTCTTTGAAGAGGTGACATATATTTGTAGAGACAATATACATGCACTGTACAATCAGCTTAATTCAAAACCTCCACGAGAACTGCGAAGTTCAAATTATGTACTTGAACTTTTTCTGGACACTTATTTTCCAGAAAAAAGTTTATTGTCCCCATACTTGAACTTCGTAACATTTTCTCTGCTTTCCATTCCCTCATTTTTCTCTTCTCTAGATTCCTCAATCAGCAGCGCTGTTTTGACTTAGGGCCTACTACTGTGCCGTGCATTCCCTCTCTGGCCAATTAATGCGCATCATTTTGTTCGTTACGTTTCACATTGCGTGGAATTTTGCAAATACCTGTCTTATCTACCTATCCTAATACTTCAGAGCACATTATAATAGGAAACACAAATGTTATTACGAAAGGCCTAAGTAACTAATTATCCCTATCATATTATGTGATGATAAATGACGACTAGGCCTACAAGCTTCAGAAAAAAATACCCTAGAGAGATTATCCAATCACAGTATCAATAAATGCTGAGAACATAGTAGCGAAATATACCCTACGTTGTCCATTTGTGTTCTACATTATCGATTCCATTTTACGTTATTGATCCTTAGCTCTCAGAAGGGCAGGCAACTTTCGACTGATAACAATTCTGTTAGTATTCACTTCAATTTAAACATCAAACTGATTCATTATAAAATAAATATTTTAGTAATGTCTCAATGTGAACGAACACTCGCTCAGAGATATACAACATCATGCGTGTCTGTCAGGCATGTAGAGGTAAATACAGGCTTAGTTTTGCACTGGTAAGTTGAGAATTCCGTTCGTTCGCAGAACTACGTCTGAATATGGCGCCGCTGGAAGGGTAGCGACACTCCGTAAAACGGATAACGTAAAACACGGCCGTTTGATATTTTCGAACCCTCGGAGGTCAAATTAAGTCTGTCTGTCCAACAGTTCCCTTGTTTAACAAGATAAGCAGTGTATCTCCTTCTTCAGTTAATCATATCTCTGCGAGACGTCGCTGCCTGGATGATCCCATGATACGCTGCTCTGTCTGCCGTTCGTCTCCCAGCTCTCACGATGTCGTCTTCCAACCAGTCGCTGATGTCCTGCTCCCATCTTCTTGGTCTTCTCTTTCCCTCCACTTTGCCTTCTAGTGTATCTACATATAAAAATATCATTGGGTGATAGCCTCACATTTTTGACTTAAGCAAATGTAGTTTCTAGCCAGTTGGTGCTTTACTGAAACTTATATATACAAGCATATTTTCGGATAACATAAAACATGTGATTTATGTGGACCTTTGTTTTAATCCTGTGAAATGAAGGAAATGTGTTTATATATCGAAAAAGCATCACAAATCAGTGGTTATGTATACCTACAATAAACTAAGACAAGTTGTTAAAAAGTTTAACGCTTACTAAGAATTCTTATTACGATAATTTGTAAAGCCTTATATAGTGTATTATAACACCACATAGAAAAATTAACTATGTCCAGAAAGAGCACACCGGACTATATCTGAATAAGCAGTTTAATACTGCTACTAAAGCCACAGTTTTGCTACTAAGGACATTTTCGGTAGTATCAACCATATAGTCACAGAGATGAATTCCTTATACCCGAATAGGTTATCAACATCATCATTATGCAGCCGCAGTCCCGTGGTTGGGCGAAGGCCTCAACGTGTCGTTTCCAGACCTGCTGTCTTGCGCTATCCTCTGCCAGATGGTGCCTTTCCAGTACTCGTCCAGATCGTCTTTACACCAACTCGCCGGTCTTCCTCTAGATCGTTTCCCTTTGTAAGGTATCCAGGTGGTGATACGCGATGTCCATCGGTTATCTCATAGTGATGTTCCCTGTATAGGCGGTTCTAGAGGGCCTGGGGGCACGTGCTCCCCCTAGACCTTTGTAATTTGGCATGCCCCCAGACTTTGTTGAATGGGCCCCTGTTACCGTGCCCTTTAGACCTGTGGAATGTGCCACCGTTTAGGTTAGTAAAAGCTGAAGTTACGACGACGCGGCGGCGAAATATTTCCAGCAGCACCCCCAGCCCCGTCTTCCGATGTGACAGTGGCGCCAACCGAGACAGCAGCGAAGCTGAACCAGAGCTGAAGATACGGCGGCGCGGGGGCGAAAAATTGTTAACAGCACCCCACCCCTCCCGCCTTTCAACGTCATGGATGATCCAACAGAGCGACAGCGGAGTCGTGCTGAGGTTGCGGCTCACACCACCGAATATGAATTTGCGTCGGCCGCCAGTGGAGGTTTTTGCCCCCACCCAGACTACCCTCTCTGGACCAGCCCGTGCCCTGCCCAGATCCACCTCTGTCTTCTGATTTGTTCAATCACGTCTACGGCCTTTTTGTTCTCTCTTACCAATGTGTTTGTTTTTCTCTCCCGATATGTGATGTTTAACATACTTCTTTCCATCTTGTTCTTTGCCTGGGTGGTGTGTGTCCATGTTTCCGCGCCGTATGTCATCGCTGGAAGTACGCACGGGTTGTACTCTTGTCTCGTCAAGCAGGTTCCAAAGTTATCCTTGAAGATGTCGCGGTGTTTGGCGAATGAATTAGATAAGTTCATGCTAAATCACCAGAATCTAATGTTTTACAGCAGGACAACGCCAATCGTGTGTGGCTGCGTGTGGGTTCGTGCGTACGTGTGTGTGAGTGCGTGTATGTGACTGCTGTGGGCGTGCGTGCATTACACCTCCACGCGTACCCTGTAACAACAGAGACCACCCAACAGCCAACGAAAACAATTGTTCAATTTTTTATTCAAATAAATGCCATGAAATTAAAATCGCACAGTCGTCACTGCAGTCCAACCAATGCCAGTGTTCTCTACACGAAACGTAAACGGCTTCAATAATTCACTTGAATTTGGCGATCATCTGGTAACACAGTAAATTAAATCACAGCAAAGTCGAGGTCGCGCAAAGATTTCCGCGTACAATTGTATTACGGAGTACTCCGGTGTCTAGCAGGTTCGTCAGACGTACGCTGGGCGCGCGCGTGATGCGCCTCGTTTTCGTCGTATCACTTGATGCGCGCCGTACACGATTCGGTGCAGTGCGCATTGTTACTCGTAGCATACGTTGTATTGGGGCTCGTCCTTGCAAACAGTTCGTATGTTCGACTCCTTGCACAGCGGGGCCAGCTGGAAGAGGATGATGTTAGCGCTGGAGACTTCCTGCTGCATGGCCCTCCACTTCGCATTTTCTTCTGTAAACATAAATATTGTAAATTGTTGTTGCTATCTGTTCCTAGAGTTAAGACAAAGGCTGGAACTCGAGCTTTTTCAGTTGCCGCGCCAACTATGTGGAATTCGCTTCCCGTTAATGTTAAATCAGCAGAAAATATTGTTACATTTCGTCGTCACCTCAAAACCTATCTTTTCAACATCGCCTATCCTCCCTAGCTTCCTAGCACATCCATCCATTTGTTGACGACTTTCGCCTATCACACGAGTACGAGAATGCTTAATCCTTTGGTTTTGGTGCGCCACTGAGCTCGGATTGTCTGAGGATATTGGCGCGTAAGAAGTTATTTATTATTATTAAAACTATTATGTTAAAACTGGTTGTTGTAAACAAAGTATGAATGTAAAGGGTAAGTTTTTATATAGCGCAATATCCAGTCCTTAGGACTGCTCAAATAGTCAGGTACTTATTCATACAGCTAAGCGTACTGGTGCAACGAGAGTGGACGAACTTGCCTAAATTTCGAAACGGCAGCAGATAATCAGAACCCGGGTTCTCTCGACGGTTGTCTGTTCATTCGCCCGGTATGTATCAACCTTGGTAGTAATTATTATTAACTTGAAGTTCTTAGTTTATGACTGAATATGCGTTTATATATCTCGTTTCCTCCATAGTGCTGAAAGACATATTGTCTTTCTTAAGAGGAAGTTGTCTTTTCCGTTTCCAGGAATCGGCAAGACTGGCCAGTAGGGCAGACAGTTTTTGCTTTTCTTGAGAGTGGTAATTCTTCTAGTTCTATTTGTTTCCAGCACTCGGCAACGTTCTATTAACCGACTAGTCTGTATATATTGCGATTACAATTCAACTAACTTTCTATGCTGGCACTGAGGGTGGACACTGCCAGGGTGCTTGTCGTCCTCAGTG
Organism: Paraescarpia echinospica; assembly: GCA_020002185.1. Lineage (NCBI taxonomy): Eukaryota > Metazoa > Annelida > Polychaeta > Sabellida > Siboglinidae > Paraescarpia > Paraescarpia echinospica. The sequence goes on along the minus strand of CM034544.1, from coordinate 8,811,228 downwards.
GTTCTTTTACATCCAAAATTGAGAAGGGATCGACATTAACGTGATCTCCAAGTCACACAGTTCCCAATGTTGAGAGCCAAGTTTTTACCCCAAATATACCATACCTGTCCGGTCCGGGCGCCGACATGTTAGGCGGGTGTGCTAACCACTACACTATGGCGCACCCCCCTACTTTGTGACTATCCCTGTCCGTTTATCAGTTACTACTATTATGTTCTTAACATTATTGTGAAAGTAGACGGCCTGCCAAATTGCGTTTAGTAAATCTGAAACATCGTTCAAAATATGAACGCTGCACAGGAGAAACATAACAATTATATGCAAAACACTCAAGTAGTAAACATCAGCGAATTGGCAGTGTCTTGGAGGGACATGGGGCTATCCGCATGCTTTGGATTTTATCTTTGAAGTTGGTTGGGAAACACAAACAAGACGTATGTTTTTTGTTGTGCATATGTCATACTTTCCTACATACTTATGCATGTCAAACTAGTTGTCAGGTATTTAATAATCTATCTACATAGTTCACCAGAGACATGAAATACACATTGTGACAATTCTACATCAAATTGATCTGTGGAGACCTTCATGTCGAAGTGGCTTGCATTAATGAAATGTTGACCCTTGTGGAAATAGTTCGTCAATACCCCTGCCCAGTGGTGACGACTGAAGAATATTTTCTGAGTAGCGCGCATGTATAGGCCTCTATACACGCTCGTGCACGCACGTACACACACGCACGTACACACACACGCACACACACATTTGTGCAATCATTTTGTTAAAAAAAAATCGTTTGAAAGATAAAGAGAGTTCAATTGACTTTGAATTCACTTATTCTATTTTAAACAACAGTTCGAGTTGATTCCTTGCAAACATGGACTAAAATAATTATTTTAAAAATTATTATCAATAACAATTAGTTTAAATTGATTTACGCTTTCGTTGTTTTTCACTAATGTTGTTGTTTTGGCGATAAAAACCTACATTTCCAAAACTTCTTCCAACAATTGTTTTATTCGGAAATAAAGGTTCGGACAACCCAGAAAACGTGTAATGCTATAATTTGGTACACATTAAAATGTCAAGAAGTAATTTAGGCGATTCGCCGCAAACTTCAACCCACCCTGGCGATTAACAGCGGTACTTCAGCCCACCCCTAGCGACTAGCAGTGGATCTTGAAGTCAGAATCATCGCACACAGGCAGCAGTTTAAAGAGTATCGTGGACCCGACCGAGATGGCCTGTTGCAATTTCCTCAACTTCTGGTTTTCTTCTGAAAAAAAATAGAGACACTGATAAGGGGGTGGTCGTCGGTGAGGTTTCGCATTGCAAGCTGGGACATAATTATTTGCAGATCCATTTTGAAAATGATAAGTAGGCGTACTTTGTGTCGTGTTAATTCGTGATAAAAATTTGATAATCGCAAGTGTTTCCTGCGAACATTGGTTGATTCAATTTTGAAACGCCTAGTTTCAAATTGGTCGGTGTCTGGAGATAATTACTTTTTTCATTTAGATAGCCTTAATGGGAGAAGCAAAGAGGTGCCAAATCCGGGAAGTAGGATGAACAAAAGAAAGAGTCGATACGTTGACGTAGTCATAGGCAGATATATGGGGAAGGGCCTTGGGGGACGTGCCCCCTATACCATTGGAATTGGGCGTGCCCGTAGACCTATCTGAATTGGCCTACATAACCGTGCCCCCGGCGGCGAAACAATGTCAACAGCACCGCCCCGCAAGACAGCGCGGAGAAGCTGGAGTTATGGCGGCGCGGTAAGGAACAATTTTCTACACCACCGCCAGTGGAGATTTTGAGTCCCCCCTAAACTACCTTTTCCGAATCCGCCCCTAGTAGTCCTTGAAACTGTCTCAGGAAATTCCAGATAACCTATGATAGGAGTGAAGGCGAACCACTGCTGATGTATGCCTTATTACTTACATGTATGTTTACAACTTCTCTTATCTTATTTTATCTTATCTAGTTTCCACAGCTGTTCTTGGACACATTTTCGTTTTAGCTAAAGGGAGTTCGTTTATCTCTTCGTTTATCTCACGGTCGCGCACCCTGAACGATTGAAATTGCCGCAAAGTGATTCTTATAACTGACTACCTTTCATGAAATCGAGGATGATAAATTTTCCCGTTGATATACTTCGCGTTTATAATAAAACTCGTCAAAGTGAAGTATTTTGTAAACAAATATAATGAAAAAGTTCCACATGAATAGTTGTAATTGTTTCTCTCCATTTGTGTTTGTTTTAGTGATCTTACATGATAATACATGACCATTACATGATAATACATTATCATTATTTGTCTATATTAAGTGAAACTAATCATAAAGTCTAAGTTTAGTTGCATAACTCTTGAACCAATTCATATGTCACTCACTTCTTTTATACGCATGCACATAAACACGCATGCACGCACGCACGCACACACGCACTCACGCACACACACTTCCCAGAGAAGTCGAGATGGTGTTCGATTGAACATATCTGCCAGGGAGTAAAGTGTAAGGCGCTTAGAGCAGTCCTGAGGGCTGGATATTGCGCTAAGAACATACCTTTACTTTTTTTACACGCACACACAGTAGACAAATATATATCGAAAGGGCAGGGGGGATACCAGAGGATCGTGATAGGTGGAGACTACTCGTTTATAGGACGGAAAAGATCACGTGATATGGCCACTTCCCCTCCCACTTCGCCGGGGTCAAGGATGGGTGTTACAGGTATATCAGCAAAATACGTTCTGCATTTTAAAATGTACAATTCATACATGTACTGCCATATAAATACCCGACCACTGAACCACGATTTGCAGTATTTTATTATATTTACAGTGGCGTCATCTAGAGAGGTGCGTACCACTCAGTTTTCTCAGGTAGGAGAAACATCCCTGTAGAAAGTCATAGCATGTGGCAATGACATAAGTAAATAGCTGTAAATAAATATCGTTGCGTCCTCGGAACTGTAGAACTGCATCGGGGAAGCGAGCGAACACAAAATGAAGCGAGTATATATCGGCGCATGGGATGATATGATGTTACAACGCCCCCAAAGTTACCGCATTGATATAATTGATACTCAACATGGTTACCTTAATTGCATTGTTATTCAGCCAGCATATGAACGACAGAGGGAAACACGTCCGGTTGTGTGTGTATTTAAATATGAATACCATCGATTAGTGTTTCCAACGCGGTGTAGTCCTATGCACATAGTGTGCAAATAAAAATCACCGCGATCATATGGATCCAAAAAGTGTGACCATTAAAATGTACATGTTTGCAGAAATATACGACCCGCAGCTGCTTCACAACACAACCGAAATCCACTTTGTTGTATACTACAATATGACTTTTTAAGTGTAGTCCTGCAAAGTGAAGTCCTACAAAACAGATTTACTACTTATGTCGTCGAGTTTCTTTGTATACGTTGCATTGTATGCAACATCGATGGAAATATATTTAAATATAATTTAAATATTGCGTAATGCCGTTGATGTTTATTGTATTAATTTATCCTTGTAAAACTGAGGTGTCTTTAACAATGGCAACGGTTTCGAGAAGTGTAAATTGTGTATCTCTTCAGACGTTTGAGAGGGCATTCGATCAATTATTTTTGCTGAACGTTTTGTAGCCATGTCGCTTTATTTTGTTGTGAAAACGTATCACATTTCACCGAAACAAAAAGTTTGTCGATTCGTCATAGAACAGTTTCTCTTCATGGATTTGTTGCTCAAGTTGTTAACTTAATGATACTGCTGTGTCCTTATAGCGGACGGAATGTGTCAGCAGTGGCTACTCCATCCTATCGATCTCCAATGAACCGGTGTTATCTTTTACAACACACACGCACACACAACATATTCGTCGTCAAGCTTATCCCAGCTGGGCCAATGAAACGCGTTGTTTCTTTCGTCATTATTAGAACAAGTTATTTTACCGGAGAAACAAAGGCGGCTCATCTAACAACAACCTGTCACGGAGGAGTTATGTTCTGGACCAATCGTGGTTCTTGCTACAATTAATGTTTTGCCACGAAGAACTCAAACATCAGCAGCCGTTTAGAAATGTGGGCAATTTCCTTCACTCCACCAGCCATTCACGAACCAATCGTGGCTAACGTAGGCATTAACAATTAGTATCTGGCCGTGGAACAATAACAAATTTGCAGCCTTCTCGAAATTTTGGGACAACATCATTGCCTCCTCTTTAATCGTGTCCTTTGGAAGAGAGGACACAGCTGTGGATACTCTCTATGTGGTTTCTACGTCTGGGGAAGTAGAAAAACGTTCACTCGGGTTACAGGGAGGCGGTCTGTTCCTCTGCTCAGAATTGACCAGCGTATTAACTTGTAAGAGGTACAGCATAGTAACTTGTAAGAGGTACAGCATAGTAACTTGTAAGAGGTACAGCGTAGTAACTTGTAAGAGGTACAGCATAGTAACTTGTAAGAGGTACAGCGTAGTAACTTGTAAGAGGTACAGCGTAGTAACTTGTAAGAGGTACAGCATAGTAACTTGTAAGAGGTACAGCATAGTAACTTGTAAGAGGTACAGCGTAGTAACTTGTAAGAGGTACAGCATAGTAACTTGTAAGAGGTACAGCGTAGTAACTTGTAAGAGGTACAGCGTAGTAACTTGTAAGAGGTACAGCGTAGTAACTTGTAAGAGGTACAGCGTAGTAACTTGTAAGAGGTACAGCATAGTAACTTGTAAGAGGTACAGCGTAGTAACTTGTAAGAGGTACAGCGTAGTAACTTGTAAGAGGTACAGCGTAGTAACTTGTAAGAGGTAGTTTGTCGTGTTGAAGGTGGGAAAATGTGAAATTTTTAAACGTCAAAAGGCATTACGGTTAGCTCAGCTAAGCTCGTCTGTATTGCCAATAAAGCTTGCTTTCAAATGTTTCGTTTACCATACGAACATGTTCTGCGGGCGTAACTTCCAAATTGCGAACGTTGTTAAAGGGTCAATAAACACAATTTAGCGGACATTACATTTTCAACATATGATTATCGTCTTAAGAACGTTATATTAATTAATAAATGAAAAACTCGGACAGACTGCCTCCTTTTAAGGTGTTGACCTGTCGTGGAATTACATGGCGACGGTCTCCATTTCTAAGCCATTGTTCCTTGCTACCTGCGACTGAAGCTGTTTCCTGCTCGGATGAACGACGTACACAGTTTGTATGACAGCAATATAGAGTGTATGCAAACGCCCCGATATCGACTCCCTTACTCGGTTCGATTGTTGGACAGTTGTCCTATCCATCACATGACCTGTTGACTAGCAAAAGCTCCGTCGAGCAATCAAAATGGATGGCGAACAAGTGGTGAGTTTGGACATTCCGTCGTATATTTTGTTGAAATTCTGGTCCCAGAATGGTTTCTTTATGGCAAAAACATAAGGCAAAGTTTCTAAAGTGATAACTGTATGCAGGAATGTTTTATGTATGAGATGTCATGCAGCTATGATAATGTAATTGACGTACATAACCGTTATCAGTATTGGTGGCAAAGGTAAGGCTTGACGGAGGACACGCACGACATTCTGGTTGTGACGTAGTCAAACGGCGACATACCAGATACATCAAGTGAGTAGTATATAGTTTAGTGTACCTGCCACCTCTCCCGAAATTTTTGGGAGTCTACTGGATGTTGGGTGTATGTCCCCGTCTCCGGGAATAAAAGCATATATCCTGGATTTTCGCTTCAAATCTGCAACAGCACTCCTTCCCCCAGACAGCGCGACACCACGGGAGACGTGCAGAGATGTGTTGAACCGCTGAATTTCAGGCGATAAATCACCAACAGCTTCCCCCACCCGTTTTCCGATGTCAAAATCAGCGACAGTGCGACGAGACAGCGCGACCCGGGAAGTGTGCTGACTCGCTGATGAATCCCCCGGAATAAAAAAAATTGACAGGTATAGGAAAAAGATGGGGAATGGAATGGAGTCGAGATCGGATAACTAGCAGACACTCCATAATGTCATAGCTGGCCCCTAAATGTGCCACTAGCATGCTTAATATATCTTATAGGTGCACTTACCCGAGTTATACCAGTTATAGAAATCGCATTTAGAGAGCCACTGATAGACAGAGCCGAACTGTATGTCCCAGCCTCCTCGAAGCTTCTGTATTGAGTCAGTCGCCGCTACCAGAACGCCACCTGGCGGCAAATGAGTATTTAATTAGGTGACTTATTTGTCTCTGAAACATCTCGTAATACGCCCTGTTGGTCATCTACATATTCTCCTGTTCAATTGGCTATTAATTTATGATAATACAGACAATTAATTAATTCATCATTAATGTTGTTTTATTACAAACTGCAAAACATAACGTATTTTCGCAAACACCAAGAGATGAATTAGCATTGTAGTGTCATATTTAATTTGATTATATAGGAACAGCAATGTTATAGATAGCAATCAATTCCGAGTGGCCGTTCGAACTGAAAAAGGTTGTGGAAAAAGCGACGATTTATGCTACTAGGCGTTTTCGAATTTCCACTTGGCATTTGTGGCTGTAAAACGACAATAGCCACAAATGTGAATAAATGTCCGATAATTAATGTGAACTTTCGGATTGGCAAGTTAAAGAAAAATGTGTCATTTCCTGTATAAAACACCCACACTAAATACATATCAGTTAGCCAATGGGACACGCCGTCTCGTTAAAGATTAGTTCTTGCCATTGCACGACACTTAGAGGTATCTCAGTACCATAACATATACAGTGTTTTAAATGTTTTCTTATAACTTTTTTGATGACGTCCAAAGTACCGTGGCAATATAGCTACCTCGCAATTGAGGTCATCCTAGGACAGATCGAAATTAGTTTCATAACAGTAAATTGTAGGAAACTAGTCCCGTTGATGTGGAAGCCCATTATCCCGCTAGACGGACAGGATAGAATAGCGCAAAGTACCGAACTGGCAGATAACAAGTTGTGAAATGTGACTGAAGCGCCCGAGAAAGCAAAACACTTGCCTCTCTCGTTGACAAGTTTCGTGTGTCCTGGCATGTATTCCTTGTAGAAGACGTTGCAGTCGCGAATAGAGATGTCAGACAACTGTATCCATACGTTCAGTGTCGCTGAAACAGGAACGATGCAACCTCGCATTACGGTCACCTCGGTAATACAGCAACCTCGCAATTAAGGTCACCCTAGAATAGGCCCCAATTATTTCTGTAACAGTACATAATAAGACCAATAATCTCGCAATACGGTCACCTCGCCATTCAGGTCCCTTTTGTCCTGTCACGAGGGTGTCCGTGATAGCGAGGTTCCCTTTTACTGCGTTGATAATAACATGCGATGGATTAAGGTTGTCCTAGCGACGCGTTTCAAGTGATATGATCGTAGTAACGATAACAAGGGAGCAAGTTGTATGGATCGTCGACGAATACTTGGGACATCTTTTTTGCAAGTACAGATTGTTGTTCGCCACAAACCTGTAGGGAAGCAGAACTCTGTCGAAGCGACGCGTTTCAGTTAATATGCCGGCGTTGACCATAGCAAGGGGCTAGTGGTATATCGTAGGCGCCGGAACGAAACTAATATTCATTCAGCACCACCCCAATGTCGGATCAGGACATCGGAAGACGGGGAGGGGAGGGTTCTGTTGAATATTTCGCGGCTATTTACAACATTGTTGAGGTTCACCAGAAACCACTTATTTCACCCCTTTGTGTCCAAAATATTGGGGGACGACTAATCCGATCTCTAGCCTCCCACCAAAACAATTGGGGGGCTAAGTTCCCCAAGCCCCAACGGTTCGGACGCCTCTGTATGTGGATCGTCGACGAATACATGGAACTGGTTTGTTCGTTTGCATCCACAACATGGCGTTCGTTACATGGGGAAACATAATTCTGGTAAGACATTTCGTAGAGACAACAGCGGGTCGCGATGATGGTGATTACGTCACTATGATGACGTCACTTACGTGCTGTGGCCCGCAGCGGAATGACGACCATATCGACGCCATGCAGCCAGTCGTGCTGACGTACTTCCGGGCAGCCATTGTACCACATGTGTGCGTCGTGAAGAGTGGCAAACTCCAGCACCACCATGCCGGTGCCGTCGGGGAAGTAGCCGTCAACAGTTTCAATCTGTAATGTCATGGATAAGCAAACTGTAAGCCGTTATATATATGATTGTTTTCGACAAGGAAGTACTTTTAAACTTTATAGACCTGGAAGTTTTAGCGTGCGAGTATACATACGCACGCACGCACGCACGCACGCACGCACACACATACACACAAACTTGCCCTGTTTTTGGTTTTAAGCGTAATGAAAACATTGAAACGTTACATGCCGTATAACTTTCCAATGCTAGGAGTTTGTTGTAGTATAAGACGTGAGACAAAAAGGAGACACTCACGCATTCCCCGATGCCGATGATGCGGCCGTGGTAGTTCTTGAGCACGGACAGGTTGGTGGTGAGGGAGTTTCGCATCGGCAGGATGTACTGTTTGCCGAATCGCACAAACACGTAGACACGTTCTTTCTGTAGGAGCAAACACAACGTGTACAGTGTGATTCTTCTATTATTAATTGGCAGTGTCCAATTTCGGACATTAACGCCAATGGGAGTTTAATGAATGACATCCCAGCTCAGTGAGTCCACGACGGGTTTTCAGTTTCCCTGCGAGGGATCTTTTATTTCCCCTTGCATAGACATCATATATAAGGAACGGCGAAAGGCGCAGACAACATAGCGTGAACGAAATTGTCCAAGTTTCGACACGGCCGTCGATACCGGTACTGAACCACCGACCGGTCGGCACCAGGATTCGAACCCCTGTTCTCCTATCGACAGTCCGGCACTCTGATCGCTCGACCACCGCGCCCCATTATACTAAGCACTCTAGCTAAGAGCATCATTGCCAAAACTGACAATATTATTTTAGTGCATATTTCATAGCACCTAAGTAGTACGTAATGCAAGTACATTTATCTGCATTTGTGTGTAGTACTTTGGGGAATATTTGTATCAAATAGATTGACTTAGCACCGCCTTTATGCCCAATGTGCAGAATCAGTGTGATCGGAACTTCTCAGCACGTTCAGAGTTGTAAGCAAGGGTCAGACAATAATGCAATTCTCCGTGACACAATGAGTGACCAACATACAACGCTATAAAATATCCGCTGACACATATTACAATCTTGTCAATATGCACTATAGCGAATGTTTTAAAAACTGATGACCATTCGGTTTGATCGTTAATATTATGTCTTTACAAAGCGATGCGACAGTAGAGGATCGTCGCCTGGAAACAAACTGTCCACAATAAACAATTAATTGAATCACCTCGGTCGCACCGTTTGAATCTTCGTGCGTTTTGGTCAGTATTTTAATGAAAGACAGGAGAAAGCTACAAGCAGCTGGAAACGGGGAATACAACGATTGATCATGGAGGACGGCATCAAGAGGTATTTCAGAAAGACGGTCAGATATGGGAGGTGCGGTTGGGGTAGATGGCATGGGGCAATGGAGGGCGACACAGAAAGGGCAGAGCTACTGAACTTTGCCGCTATACAAATGAAACACAAAACAGTTCACCGCCCGCCTACGTCATGTATATGATAATCACAAACAGCTGATGTATTTCAGAAAGACGGAAGAAGATGAATGACGGACATAGATGTTGAGTAATTTATCGGGGGCATTGGAGGGCAATAACCTAAAGAGTAAAGGATGGCGTGGATAACGGAATACAAGACGGGGAAGTTCATGTTCACCGGCCGTGACGAGGGGTCACCACAATCAGTCACTGTACCCTTCAACACAGATACCCACTGAGCTCGTACAATTGCCGGGGTGTTGCGGACAAGTGCATCGGTTTAACCGGGCGCACGTCTTCGGCCGCTGAGATACCGTCCGTTGGCGCTGGACACGGCAACATCCGGCCGTCTGCGGACGCGCGTGGCTCCTACATGCCGCATTCTCCGGCCACTGGTCAAGCGGCATGCTCTCCACACAGTGCATGTCGTAGGGTATGCGCTCGCTCGTGTAGTGCCTGGGCAATGGCGGGTAGGCGCTGCCTCCCGCTACGCTCCCAGCCACGTTGATCGGGTTACACAGAGTCCGCTCCCGGATCTGAGGACAGATGTCTTCAGTCCGGTGCATCCTCCCGACGCACCCGAGGAGGTCCGGCCGCGGGGCCATGCGCCACTCTGGCGCGTACTCCGACAGCTCTGACCATTTGGTACGCGGTTCCTGCACTACCGCGTTGGCCCACGTCCTCGCCTCGCCCGACGAGTCGAACTTAGGCTCACGACGCCTGCGAGGGCACGCCTTCGAGCAGTCCTCCATTGCTGACGCCAATAATGCCGGTGACGTCATCGACAAGTAAGCACACATTCGGTAGATGGCGACGCCGTAGTTCTCATGCCGCACGCGATGCGATCCGAAGACGTAATGTCGGAATCGTTCGCACGTTCCCTCAGAGAGGCTAGGACGGGAACTAATTAAGCGAACGGGTTAGCGGCTGATAGCGGCTGTAGGCGTGTTTTTTTTATCTCAAGAGTGCCATGAGAGACGTGCATGGTCGAGCTATAGGGGGCGCTGCTGATTAAATCAGTATACCTGTTTCACGGATTTGCTGTGAATCTCCCGGTTTCTCGAAAGAAAATTAAATATGCTAGATTTTTTTGTGAAAACGGAGATCTCCCAGAAAAGAAGGTTATCTCCCGGATTTTCACTACATACCTCTAACAGCCCCCCCCCCAGTCTTATGAAATCGTAAGTCGAGCCAACAGCGGAAAAGCTGACGTTACGACGGTGCGACGGCGAAAAATGTTCAATATCACCACCACCCTATCGATGTCATCAGTTGAACCGACGGCGGAGAGCGCAGTGGTGTTCAAACTCCGGTTCAGTCCATCCAAATATTAATTTAGTTCCGGCGCCTATGCTCCCGGATTTTGAAACTCAGTTGGCAGATACACATAAGTCTCAGTGCGTCCTGCTGAAGCTAAGCTGAGCCCGTTATCCAATCGTTGCCGTTCTAGAATCAGCGATTTGGGTTTTAGCTACATATGACGGTCGGTAAGCAGAATCAATTAGTATAAACTGCATTGCCGCTGGATCGTGAGAATGTTCGGACGGGTAGTAATATTGGACTTTCCTGGTGATGCCCTTTGATGTAGGTCGCGGGAGTTTGAACAAGATTACAGTCCCGAACATCCAGGGCAACTAGGACGAAACAGAACCAATTCAGTCAGCTTCCGTATATTATGTAAGAAATCTGCCAGGGTAATATAGCCAACAACCACCTCTGGCTTGCGAGGATGTAGACGTATAGTATGAACACATGCTAGGCTAGGCGAAGTTGAGGATACCAGTGGTTATTTATGAATACCTCGTCCGTCTTTGGTTTGGTAGGCTGGGTAACATTCGTCCAGAACTGGGGACCCACCCCACTCCTCACGACGCAGGGGCGTGTCCAGAGAGGGTAGTCTAGGGGGGGGACAAAAACCTTCACTGGCGGACGAATCAAATGGTGTAGAAAATTGTTCACTGCCGCGCCGCCGTAACTTCAGCTTGTCCGCTGTCTCGGCTCGACTGGTGACATCGGAAGACTGCACTAGCAAATGACCAAATGTAGTCTACGTGCGGACCCTGCACAGCTGTGATATGCATAAACAGGTTACGTCAAATTGACTACCGCCATTATCCAAGGTCTAACGTCATCAACAACTTAAACAAATCGACGCATCGCTAACAACGAGAAACACAAACAATTGACGTATCTCATATTAGAAGGGGGCATCATAATCTCGTCATGGCGGGCTAATGGAATTCTAAACACTAATTAATTAATTAGGACATTTAAGGTGATATACCAAACAGCAGACACGGTGCGGGCGTGCAGTCCTTTGTAGTAACTTACCCCAATAGATCATTAAAGTTTCGTACCATTAATATTAGACGTACAACTGCGGGTTGCGCGTGTTGCAATACGGTGAATAACACAAATTATATATATTTATACAAACAATATGCATATTTTGCACACGCTAAGAACACAAGGCCGGATGAATACGTTACGTTTAACGTTCCGTGGTTTACGCGGATGCAATTCATTGCAAACTCCATAACCAGTCGCTGGGTTGTATTTAGAAAACGACACGATCGCAAGACGGGTGAAAGTGCGTAGGTGGCATAGCATGAGACCAGCTTACCCCCGACATTGTCTGTGATATGTCGCCCGAAGCACCGAGTTAACGGAGGTCTTCAAAATTTGCAGCTATTGTTTCAGCCTCGTTTCGGTGAACTCGGCAAACGTCGGGCGTTTCCGGGCGGCAGTTCGGCGATCACGTTAATTGATACAAATGCATTTATTGCGTGCATGCGTGCGTGTGGGCATGCATGTTTGTATGCGTGGGTGTGTACACACACACTCAAGTTAGCTAGTATATATAAACGTTCGACCGAAATCGATGTTAGTTAGTATCAGTTGGATGTAGTTGAATGTTTTCAGCCAATGTCGATAAACTAGCCCCGTATGTCGGGTTCGGTCTGATCGGGTCTGGTCAGAGTTGTCAGTGTATCCACCGCAGTCGAGCAATCGGTGGTAGTTGTTCCAGGTCGGTAAAGCGACTGCCAATCACATGCACATGAGATCATGTGACTGTCCGTCAGTCACATGGTAGGGTATATTGCGGATACAGGGTAGGCGGACGGCCGCACGAGAAGGCGTGTGCGTGTGGGGGAGTGGGGAGGTATGGGGGGCGTATGAACCCTTCGCACCCCCAGCATATGGAACTGCTTGCATATGTCACATCACTGTGCCGTAAGCTGCTTCAGTGTCCAGTCGGTGAGATCATACTTAATAATGTAACATATCTGGACCGAATGCGACATCGCTGTCCCGTTGGTGACGTCACACTTGAATATGCGACACCATTGCCTCATGTGTGACATCAAACCACGATGTCCCGTCTATGGCATTACACTACAGTGCGTTGCATCACTGTCCCGTGTGTGATATAATAAAGAACACTATATGTGATACCATTGTCCCGTCTGTGACATCACACTGCATCACCGGGGTGCACTGGTGCAGCGGACCATGTCCCCGGTGCATTGATGCAGCGGACCATGTCCCTGGTGCACTGCTGCAGCGGACCATGTCCATGGTGCATTGGTGCAGCGGACCATGTCCCTGGTGACTGGTGCACTGGTGTGTCCATGGTGCACTGGTGGGATCATGTATCTGGTGCACTGGTGCAGTGGACCATGTCTTTCGTTCACTGGTGCAGCGGACCTTGTCTACGGACAATGCCTTTGTTGCATTGGTGCAGCGGACTATGACCCTGCTGCACTGGTGCAGCGGGCCATGTATCTGGTGCACTGGAGAAGCGGACCAAGTATCTAGTGCACTATGCAGCACACCTGGTCATGTGTGGCGTGTTGTTTGGTCTATCACTCAGCCGTGAGCTTTATGAATGAGTCATACGAGTACCCCAGAACTTCCCTGTGGTTACAATCAAAGTGCCTAGTCCAACGGCAAGGTTACTCTTAAAACTAACTCTCAAATTCAGTGTATTGCTTTCAGCGGCGGGAAAGTGGCGTTGCCGACACAACAGAGAACGCAGGGAAACATAGTCAATGCTTTCTGTAGCTTGTCTTCTTCGGTACTGTTCAAGACACTTACATGCATGCAGACATGCCTCTCTGTTTGCAGTCATGTCTTTCCCAGGTACATCAAAGCCAGTTAAATACTAATTTATTTTGTTCTTTATTCAGTCTGACACTGCAGCTCCGGCATAACGCGATAGTTTAATTTAATGTGTAATCTGGGAGAAACTTATTACTGTATTGTGTTAATTGAAAACACCTTTCGCATACCTGTATTGGATGTAGCGCATACGTGTATTGGGTGTAGCGCATACGTGTATTGGATGTAGCACATACGTGTATTGGATGTAGCACATACGTGTATTGGATGTAGCACATACCTGTATTGGATGTAGCGCATACGTGTATTGGGTGTAGCGCATACGTGTATTGGATGTAGCACATACGTGTATTGGATGTAGCACATACGTGTATTGGATGTAGCACATACGTGTATTGGATGCAGCACATACGTGTATTGGGTGTAGCCTGTACCTGTATTGAATATAGCACATACATGTATTGAATGTAGCACATACCTGTATTGGATGTAGCACTTACATGTATTGGATGTAGCATATATGTGTATTGGATGTAGCACATACATGTATTGGATATAGCACATACGTGTATTGGATGCAGCACATACGTGTATTGGATGCAGCATATACGTGTATTGGGTGTAGCCTGTACCTGTATTGAATGTAGCACATATATGTATTGAATGTAGCACATACCTGTATTGGATGTAGCACTTACATGTATTGGATGTAGCATATATGTGTATTGGATGTAGCACATACATGTATTGAATGTAGCACATACGTGTATTGGATGCAGCACATACGTGTATTGGATGTAGCCTGTACCTGTATTGAATGTAGCACTTACATGTATTGAATGTCGCACATACCTGTATTGGATGTAGCACTTACATGTATTGGATGTAGCACATACGTGTATTGGATGTAGCACATACATGTATCGGATGTAGCACGTACATGTATTGGATGTAGCACATATGTGTATTGGGTGTAGCACATACATGTATTGGGTGGAGCACATACATGTATTGGATGTAGCACCTATATGTATTGAATGTAGCACATACCTGTATTGAATGTAGCACATACATGTATTGAATGTAGCACATACCTGTATTGGATGTAGCACTTACATGTATTGGATGTAGCATATATGTGTATTGGATGTAGCACATACATGTATTGAATGTAGCACATACGTGTATTGGATGCAGCACATACGTGTATTGGATGTAGCCTGTACCTGTATTGAATGTAGCACTTACATGTATTGAATGTAGCACATACCTGTATTGGATGTAGCACTTACATGTATTGGATGTAGCACATACGTGTATTGGATGTAGCACATAAATGTATCGGATGTAGCACGTACATGTATTGGATGTAGCACATATGTGTATTGGATGTAGCACATACATGTATTGGCTGGAGCACATACCTGTATTGGATGTAGCACATATATGTATTGAATGTAGCACATACCTGTATTGATGTAGCACATACATGTATTGGATGTAGCATATGCGTGTATTGGGTGTAGCGCTTACGGGTATTGGATGTAGCACATACATGCATTGGATGTAGCACATACATGTATACCTGTAGTGGATGTAGCACATACCTGTATTGGATGTAGCACATACATGTATTTGATGTAGCACATACATGTATACCTGTATTGGATGTAGCACATACCTGTATTGGATGTAGCACATACCTGTATTGGATGTAGCACATACATGTATTTGATGTAGCATATACGTGTATTGGGAATAGCGCATACGTGTATTGGATGTAGCACATACGTGTATTGGATGTAGCACATACGTGTATTGGATGTAGCACATACATGTATTTGATGTAGCATATACGTGTATTGGGAGTAGCGCATACGTGTATTGGATGTAGCACATACATATTAGTATTGAGTGTAGCACATACGTGTATTGGGTGTACAATAGCACATACCTGTACTGGTTGCAACATAATATATATGTATAGGTAGATGCAATCACCTGTATTGGTTGAAGCGCATACCTGTATTGGTTGTATTATGTACCTGTATTAGCTGTAGCCCATACCTGTTCTGGTAGTAGCACATACCTGTGTCGATTGTAGCACTTATCTGTGTTGATTGAAGCACACATCTGTACTAGTTGTAGCACATGCCTGTACTAGTTGTAGCACGAGCCTGTACTAGTTGTAGCACATGCCTGTACTAGTCGTAGCGCATACCTGTACTAGTTGTAGCACATGCCTGTACTAGTTGTAGCACATGCCTTTACTGGTTGTAGCATAGACCTGTACTGGTTGTAGCGCATGCCTGTACTAATTGTAGCACATGCCTGTACTAGTTGTAGAATATGCCTGTACTAGTTGTAGCACATGCCTGTACTAGTTGTATCACATGCCTTCACTGGTTGTAGCATAGGCCTGTACTAGTTGTAGCACATGCCTGTGCTAGTTGTAGCACATGCCTGTACTAGTTGTAGCACATGCCTGTACTAGTTGTAGCACATGCCTGTACTAGTTGTAGCACATGCCTGTACAAGTTGTAGCACATGCCTGTGCTGGTTGTAGCACATGCTTGTATTAGTTGTAGCACATGCCTGTACTAGTTGTAGCACATGCTGGTACTGGTTGTAGCACATACCTGTACTAGTTGTAGCACATGCCTGTACTAGTTGTAGAACATGCCTGCACTGGTTATAGCACATACCTCTAGCGCTGCTACAGTGTGTTATTGTTCCACTTTCATTACATTGCCTTCATTTGAATGTCTTTGTACAGATCGTTTCACGTCAGTGTGGCAATAAGTCACATTTTGCAATAAATAATAACAATAATAAGGTAACTTATTTTGCGCCTAAATCCTCGGAAACCATCCTCAGGGAGGATATATATATATATATATATATATATATATATATATGTATATATGTATATATATATGTGTGTGTGTGTGTGTGTGTGTGTGTGTGTGTGTGTGCGTGTGTGCGTGTGTGTGTATATATAATAATTTCCTACCTAAGGTTCTTGAGGTTTAGGCGCCATTAATTTGTAGTTAGTATTATATCTGGTCGCTGTATCGCGAGCACACAATGTCAGGCGCGTGTCTATTTCATGGTGCTTCCCACTTAGACGCACACATGTACGGAATAATAAACACTATTAGAGAGATGGCTTAATTAAAGGTAAGTAAAAAGGTAAGTTCTTATATAGCGTAGTATCCAGTCCTCAGGACTGCTCAAAGCGCTTTATACTTTACAGACCTGTTCAATCGAACACCATCTCCACTTCTCTGGGAAGCACCCAGCCACATTGCAATTAAAGTACGAAAACGATTCAGTCTACAGCCAGGTATTCATTCATACAGCTGAGTGAACTGGGGCAACGAATAGTGAACGAACTTGCCCAAGATTCGACACCGCCGTACAGGATTCGAACCCGGGTTCGCTCGGTTGAGAGTCCGAAGCTCTAGCCACTGCACCACGGCGCTACACTACGCTGATTAGGAACACCTGCGATTGCAGAAGCCTGCAGTGAGCTTGTAAGATGCGTGTCTAAAACTAGGCACATGACTCCTCTACCAAATACACATTCAACTGTATTTACAAACAAAAGTTGCGAATTATGCTACAGTGGAATCTCTGTAAGGTGAAAATGTTGGGACGTTGTCAGACTATGTGTTAAGGACATATCCGATGTTCAATAAATATAGTTGCTTGTGGCATAGGGCCCACTTTTTTCGGAAATCGTCACCAGTATAAATCCTTTGGCTCTAACTATGGTGTATTGGAAGAATCACCTCGATCATTATCTAACTAAATGCCACCTGTCGAGATGTTTAATGTCCAATGTCACACACAAAAGTTGACGTTCGTCTTTGTTTTAAGGGGAGGCAGTCAAGTGCTACCGATGTAACTCGGGTGACACCAAACTGGTTATGACAAGATTCCGTACTGGCTATGGAATAGTAGATGGTACCAGCAGCGTTCCTCGTACAAACTGCAAGATCCCAAATAATACGACTACTACCTGCACTGGCGCCTTATGCAGCTCGACGTTCTTGAACGAGGAAGGTAAGTGGAAACTATGCAAACACTTAATTACCAGGGGCCGGTTCGACGTCGCCTAATTGGCAACTAAGAACGCTAACATTGCACTAAAATGCTTGTCTTAGTAAATTACGCGTAAAAAATAAGCAAGCAAACATTGGAGTTTACGCAAATGCGTAAAAAACGCTCAGGGATATTTTAGCTATAAGGATATATAGAAGACAGTTTACATGAAAAAGGACAAGTTTATTTTATATTCACTTTTCACGTTGCTCCTGAAAAAGCATTTTAAAACGGAATTATTATTCTTACTGGGAATCAGGTCCTACGCCACAGCACTACTTAATTAACATGTGTTTTGTTTGTATTACTGTATTTAGCTTGTTTGTTACTATCACCATGAATTGGGTATTGATGTATAATACGCCCATGCGCTATGTACACCGCGTAATACGTCCATGCACTATGTACACCGCGTAATACGTCCATGCGCTGTGTACACCGCGTAATACGTCCATGCACTGTGTACACCGCGTAATACGTCCATGCACTGTGTACACCGCGTAATGTGTCCAGGCACTGTGAACAGGTTAGATGTCATACGATGTTGATGATGCGTGCTTGTGTGCATGCGTGCGTGCGTGCGTGCGTATGTGTGTGCGTGTGCAATCCATGCCAGTTTGACTAGGTGTAACTGCTCACTTAAATAATGCAGACGCTCGACGCGTCTAGATGCGTATTCGTTGCACCAGATTCGACTTTCGGTGCAGTGAAAATGTTCCTCAGAAACAAAGACTTACACCGATTACGTGAGCATTCAAAATGTTCTAAGCCGGATTTCGCTAATGCTTTGAAAATTCGATAAGCAATGATGTTATTTTGTGTGAATGCACATTCATTTGCAGCTTAATACTACACTATTATTTTAGTCGATATTGTGTACGAGATTTCCTGTTTGCATTGGGAATTTTACTTGTCCAATCATCGATTTTAGCCAACAACTGATTGCGCCATGTTGGTATAATCAAAGCAATTATATACCAAACATAGTCACTCGCGCAGCGCCCTCTGTTATTTATGCGCTTACATTTATCCGGGCGTTAAATAATATCCGGGTGACGTTTCTGCGCTTGCGCGTATCTAGGGGAATGTATTTAGCACCAGCTACGATTGTCGCGTTTTCATTTATCCGAGCGTTATGTATGTTTATATGTATATATATATTACATAAATATATATATATATACATAAATTATAAAATGTTTGCTTCCCACAGACATAAAAAATTTCTGTCGTAAAACAGTTTCCTCTCCACGCACACGTCACGTGACTTACTCTTATACTTGGTCACAAATCTGAAACAGCAAATTATAATTATGTACTCTAACTATAACGGTCGTATTACGATAACTAACGAAACATATTTAACTACTGGATATTATTCATCACTACGTGATCTACGGTGCCAAGCATTATGCCTTAGGCGTCTACATATGCACATAAACATCACCCGGATAAAATTTAACGCCCTGATAAATGTAAGCGCTACCAGTTCAAATTCAAAATGGCGGATCGCTGAGTGACTCCGCTCGGTAATTTAAATGTTTTGGTATAATCGGTGCTCAAGTCTCGCTTATCCAACTCTCGCTCGCCGGCGTGATCTCACCATGAAGACATTTGTGGCCCAGAACCTGTATTTTGAATATTCACTTGGAAATGTGGAAACACCAGTTGCAGTCAAATGGCATCACTGTTTTGGATGAATCCAAAGATACATGTATATCAACTATTAATGTTTAAATATTATGTATCTGGATTAGCAAAAACGAAATTACGTTACAACATAACACTAGGCCTTATACAACATAAAACATGTATTAATAGCACATTTCCACTGTGTCATGTGCCACCTAGTAGCTGAGCGAGTGATATAGTAGAACAAGTGCCAATGTATAATTGTTAATTTAATTTGTTTTATTGTGTGACTTGTGTCAAAATAAGGGCGCAGATTTTAAATAGTCGTCGGGCTTAATCATGGCAATTAATTATTACACTTACATTTGTCTTGCTGGGGAATGTCGAATAAAGTCATAGAAATCGTGTGCTCATTTGACGGTACGATTTCTGCCCCTGGGGACGGCGCCACGCCTTCTGGTGGCTGTAGAGGCCTATCCTGGATGTGTAGGCTCCGAAGATGGTTGGGCAAAGGTAGACTGGGCCTGAAGGTGCCTAACATGCATAAACATCCGGAGATCGAGCTCTAGGAGACCAGCCCAGGACTTTTGAGCATTCCGTAAGAGAAACAAACGTGGAGACGCGTAGACGGAGGAAAGACAAAATATACAAATTACACAGTAATAATATTTACTAGAATCGGAATCGGCTTAAAACACATGTGTTGGAATCGAAAAAAGAATCGTAATTGAATGAAACATATGTTGGAATCGATACAGGAATAAGAATTTCCATAATGTGGTTTAAATAGGAATCGGAATCAAAGAAGTGTTTCGGAGTCGGAATCGCTGATGTGGAATCAATCACAGGTATGTTGAGTAATGTTTTTGAAATTATGTTGTGGCCGGTGACGTTGCCAAACCAAGAGAGTTTGGTACCGCTCATGGTATGCATGGACGTCGGAACCGGGAGGTTCAGCCCCCAATATTTCAGGTGGAGGCATGTGATAGGATTATTCTCCATTAGTTAGAGCCTCAGTGTGTTTTTGGCAAGCCTCAAAAGGGGGCAAAGCGCAAGAGGTGGGTGAAATTTTTTAATGCTGGAGACACTCAGCCCACAATATTCTCCAGATTCCAACGCATTTTCTGATTATCCGTATCCTGATATTATGGTGTAAGAAATTCAAAACACTACTCAATTGAAATCACTCTAGAGTTTTTAACTTAATTTCAAAACAGTATGGTCAAGTTTAAAACCATCAGTCGTTTAAATAAAACTTAGCCTAAATGTTGTAGAACAAGTTTGCACTACTAAAGTCTTATATTCATATGTTGTGATTTTAGTACAGTCGGAAGGTATGCCCCCCATGCACCCAGTGGATTTCTAAATGAAACTTACTTTTTTGTAACCCTGAAGGTGTCTACTAAACAGATTTGGATGTTCACATTTCAAAATAATGTCCGAAGGGGTCCGTTTGGTGGCCATCTTGGATTTTGTCACGCGCGACTGGTAAAATCAAGGATACCCATAACTTTTGAACCATTCATCGTACAAAGACAAATAAACCCACTTTTTCGTATAACTGTGGCATGAGGAATCGCTTGAGATGCTTATTTTGACGATTCAAACATTTTTATTTCTTCAAAATGCACATAATACCATATTTTCATGCCTGAAATCGAGTCAAATACGAAGTTAAGGATAGGTGATTGCGCATAAGCACTGATTCAACATCATATGCCACTACAAGGCAGAAAATAGGCTAATTATGAGTCCAAGAAGAAAGGAAACTACACGAAATCTACCAACTACGATCAGTATCTACGTCTACGTCTACGTCTACGTCTACGTCTACGTCTACGTCTACTTTTGCTCACTGACTTTGTGAATCTCGAGTCGGTTCTTGAGTTTCTCGCTCCTATAGTCAGACTTTGGGTAGCCATTTTGTTCCAGTTCCTTGATGTAGAGGAGCCGCAGGGAGGAGAGCTGCACCACCTCATTCTGCTCAATCACATAATCATCAATAAATTATACCACATATATGAATGCCTGCTGATGTGCAGCAGTCTTGCGACCCTGTTCTGTGTCAAGATTGCATGTCTCTGTTCGCGTCTGTGCACGGACATGATTAAGGTACTTCACCGGGTACTGTGTCATTCAGGAGCAACTGAGACGGTCTGCAGAAGCTACCTCCGAGGTCGGACAGAAGTACGTCCTTATCACGTTCGATCTTGGTGGGTGTATGAAGGCCCTTCCCCTCAGATGGAAATTTCCAGAGAAATACAAGTCGCATGTTGTCACCCCAGGGCAGTTCCACATTGTGATGAATTACATGGGTATGGTGACTGGGCACAAGTTCAGGGGATCGGGCTACGCTGAAATTATCCTCGAGGCTGGCCTCGTCACCAGCGGCTGTCTGAACAGTGTCCTCAATGGGAAGGCTTATGCTAAGGCATTATTCTGTCTGAAGACTGTCTGTGAGGCGATGGAGCGGCTACTGATGGAGAAGTTTGAACAGGAGGAAAACGTCCATGTAGACAACCAAGTGGCCCTCCTCAACCTGGTCAAGTCAAGACCTCGCTCTCCAGGACCCCTCAACTCTCACCATCGTCAACAAGTACGTGGAGTTTGAGGACAAGGTGCGTGCCGGTCACCTGGGCAAGACCCCTACCTTCTGGTTCGGCTTCATTGAACACACCCGCCTCATCCTCATCTATTCTGTGAAGACCAACAACCTCAAGCTCTACCACAAGTGCAATGGAGAGATGACTAACATATTCTTCACATTTGATGGCCCGAACTACTCCAGGTACTTGGCCTGGCTGGAGGTGCTCCTCACCAACATCGACCTGTCTCACCCTGGCGCGAAGGAGCTTCTTGAGAATGGCGGCATCGCAGTGGCATGGTCATTCATTCCCGGTGCACTCAGCGCAGTCAACAAAACCATGGAGGGGACATTCATGAAGTTCGTCAAGTCGGCAGGAGGTCTACTATGGCTGTTTTCAATA
The DNA here is from genome assembly GCA_020002185.1 of Paraescarpia echinospica. Lineage (NCBI taxonomy): Eukaryota > Metazoa > Annelida > Polychaeta > Sabellida > Siboglinidae > Paraescarpia > Paraescarpia echinospica. The sequence goes on along the minus strand of CM034544.1, from coordinate 8,788,792 downwards.
CTCGCTGCTTATCAGCGTTGGTGCCGCACCACATCCGCTCATGCCCAATATTTTGAGAGGATGCTCGAGATGTGTGGACTCATCAATGACGCCGAGTGTCCAAAGGCAGGGAAGCATCGCGAGCGCGAGGCTGCTGAGATCAAGAAGAGCGAGGAAGCTGTGCAGCAAACACTCACTGCTACCCAGAACTTCATCGACCCCTTCGCCATCACTGACAAAGACCGGCTCTACAACGTCGCATCCGGTGTTCCTGTTTCCCCGGAGGTCGAGATCGATGTCCTTCGAACTGACACAGTTTGTAAGGAAGCCAAGAAGGGCTTCATCAGTGATCGTTTCCAGAATAAGTCATCTGAGGAGACCTTCTTTACAAGCTCACCTCCAAACAGGGAAAGCTCATCCAGTACCGTGAGCAGAGTAACCTGGCCTTTATGCTTTTTATCAAGTCGCATCTCCTGAATGAACCTCTCGACTTTGATGAACTGATGCGGTACTCCCTCATCCCTGTTCCTCCCAGCCTCGGCACCCCCGACGGTTTCTTCGCCAAAACGAACAAGGCCTCCATGCTACACTTCTTGCTAAATGACACCCCCGAGGAGGTGCCCTACCCGAAAGATGCGATCCACATTCAGGATGGCATAGCTCTCTGACACGTGCTCACCAATCTGCCCCATACGAACGGTGACATTTGACTCCAGGTGCTGGACTAGATGGCTGCCAAAAAGAACTTTGTGTTCTCCAATGACTGCTATCATGCAGACTCTATCAAGGCACACGAGAGATTGCGCCGTGGCTTCTCATCGATGGCCCGGCCACCAGGAAGCCCGCCGACTTCAAGCTGTTCCTGGCCAATGAAGAAAACACGCGACAGCTCTGTCACCTGCCGCTCCGGGTTTGGAGAAGCAAGACGGCGGGATCAACTACCGACTAGCCAAGTACAAGCGGGCCACCCAGCATCGCTTCTGGCGACCCAAGCCCTACGATGATGGACAGGGATGGGTGAAGACTGAGGAGGGTGTACTGGAGCCAGTGTGGTCGTGTGGACCCATCTTGCCTCCACACTCATTGACTTGCTTGAGAAAGCTGCTGAGGAGGAGGAGGGAGAACAGGGAGATAATCAACAGATTGACTATGATGAGCTGCTTCTTGGCGATGATGGTGATTAGTGTGTAGTGTCGAGGGTACGTTTCGGGTAGATAGTTCTTGAGTAGACGTAGATACTGATCGTAGTGGGTAGATTTCGTGTAGTTTCCTTTCTTCTTGGACTCATAATTAGCCTATTTTCTGCCTAGTAGTAGCATATAATGTTGAATCAGTGCTTAAGCGCAATCACCTATCCTTAACTTCGTATTTGACTCGATTTCAGGCATGAAAATATGGTATTATGTGCATTTTAAAGAAATAAATATGTTTGAATCGTCAAAATAACCATCTCAAGCGATTCCTCGTGCCACAGTTATACGAAAAAGTGGGTTCATTTGTTTTTGTACGATGAATGGTTCAAAAGTTATGGGTATCCTTGATTTTACCAGTCGCGCGTGACAAGATCCAAGATGGCCGCCAAACGGACCCCTTCGGACATTATTTCGAAATGTGAACATCCAAATCTGTTTACTAGACATCTTCAGGGTTGCAACAAAGTAAGTTTCATTTAGAAATCCACTGGGTGCATGGGGGGCATACCTTCCGACTGTACTATTTAGTTATACCGTAACATGCAAATGTACGTTTTGTTTTAGGAACACGGTGTTTTAAAATTGATAGGTGAGTGTCTGTCAACTTAACTGCAGCCTTTTAACTTTCGCAGGTGAGTGTTTTCGAATTAAGTTGAAATAAGTCTAGAGTGTTGTCAACCTAAATTGAAACCACTGCCGCACGTAGCTGCAATGTCGTCTGCTGTCGACGTCATTGACGACAGTGGCGACACATAGCGAGTAACAGGGACCAAGGTGTTTTGTAAGGATCCTTGTCATAACTCTTCTGGCTACCTTTTGTTTGGGATTTTTGAAAATATGCGCTCCCCTTCCTTTTCAGCGTGTATTATAGTCCAAGGCGGTTTGCTTAGAAAACGGTCGCGTGTTTTATTACACCGAGTAGGCCTATTTAAACAACTGATCGCTGTAACCAGTGGCAGAAAGTTCCTGGCCCAACATTGCCTACAGTCTGTTGCAGGTGTATTACACTCTAGAATTGTAGGTCAAATAATTATAAGATATTACACAGCATTTACATTGTATACATAAAGAATTGCAGTAGCATTGGCCATTGTCCCGTGTAAGCAGTAATTAATTGAGAGAGTGCACTTGGCCCTATATTAATATAATTATATCCTTGTATATGTGGACATTTCCAGCGCACGGAATCAGCTTAGTTTTCCAGTCTGGGTGTTTTGAACTTGCTACAACAACAGTCCGTGCTTCAAGGGTAAGTTGTTTACTCTCACACTACAACAACAGTCCGTGCTTCAAGGGTAAGTTGTTTACTCTCACACTACAACAACAGTCCGTGCTTCAAGGGTAAGTTGTTTACTCTCACACTGCCACGGTCCACTACCGCCACGACTTATATACCGAGCTATTTTTATCTGCTTTCCACCGAGCAACCGCAACAGTAAACAGTTTACCAGAAAAAACCAGTGTAATTAGCCAGGTGACAAAGATTGATTCAAACCCGATATCTTTTGATCTAAGCGCCTAAAGATGTTTATTACAAAGCGCCCAGTAAAACGGTATCAAGTCAACATTAGCTGGTTTCTCGAATACGGTTGGTGTAATAATGTTTTAATTTATGTGTGTGTGTGTGTGTGTGTGTGTGTGTGTGTGTGTGTGTGTGTGTGCGTGTGTGCGTGAGTGTATGCGTGTATGCGTGCGTGCATACGTGAATGCGTGTATGCGGGTGTGCGTATATGGATGCATGCTTGTGTAGGAACGCGACGAATGACACCATCCGGTTACAATTGTAATCCTAACAGGAAAGAAGAGTATTTTAATTCAATTTGTAATCCAGCCTAATATACACCTATTTGATGGTTATTTGCTTCAATATGTTAAAACGCTAACTTTGGAGCAGTGTAACATTATCTTCTCCCAAACGTCATGTTCCACTCTCTACTCTCGTTCTTCATTTCCTTCCTTGGACCATTTGCTTCTGCTCCTTCTTGCGGTATGTGTTATCCTTTTCTGTGACGTCTTTCCAAGCAGGGCGTTAATGGGGTGTTTAACCCTAGCGTCGTCAGACGCCAAGATTGAACAAGATTGCTGCCCAGAGCTATAAGTTCCAGACAGCATGCAGACAAGGAAACCTTTGGCTTATCGAGAGTCCAACAATGTTCCAACTACGTATAGACCGCCCTCCACAGATAGCTGTCAATTATATGTTTGGGCATATTCACACTGCTAGCATTAACACAATCATCAGATTAATCCTCTGGATTACTGCCTTCTTTCAGTTTGAAGAAAATATTTCTATCAATATCTTCATAACCACTCAATATTTTTAGAACCTTCTATTTGATCTCCTCTTAGTCTCCTAGTTTCCACTGTTGTCAACCCACATTCTAATAGGCGTCTTTCATAACTAAGATCTTTCAGTTCAGGAATTAGCTTAGTTGCTTTTCGTTGTACTCTTTCTAGCTTATCTACGCTCTTCTTACGATATGGCCTCCATGCTATACGCAATATTCCGAATGAGGTCTAAATATTGCTTTGTACAGGGGTACAATCAGCTGTTTGTCCTTATATGTGATATTTCTTCTAATTAGCCCTAGTATTTGGTTACCGTTTCAAGCAGCATTCCCACATTACACTGAAACGTTCATGTCAGCACAAACTGTCACTCATAAATCCGCTTCCTTAACTGTTTTACCTAATATGGTATCCCCCAATATGCAATCTTTGTCCGCTTTGCCATGTCCAATGTGAATGCATTTACATTTCCCAAAATTGAGTAACATATGCCAGTTTTCAGACAATTTGACTAATTTGGCTAGATCATCCTGTAATGTGTGTTTATCTGCATCTGTTTTAATTGTTCTAAACACGTTTGTATTGTCTGTACTCTGCTTGATATATCACCATCCAAATCATTTAAATATATATATCACGAATAATATAGGTCCCAACATTTACCCCTATAGCACTCCACTCAAAACTGGTTTCGAATGTGAGTGTCGGTTAAGTGAGACGTTTGTAGTGTTAAATAACATATGCGGTCGCCGAGAACAGAACACAGATGATAAGCAGGAACGAAATGTAGACTAGCCACGGTAATGGGGGTAACTGCTGCCCTTTAGGTTTTGCTGCATGGCTGGGTGTAATATATTATAATCACTGTGAATTCGCATCGCTTCGTCGAAATGGCGTCACTATTTACGACAAATCTTACGTAGGGGCGTACACCTTCGGGTGCTGCTATTTAATTTTTTCGTTACTTTTCCAATATCTAAAGGTTATGTTGACCGTCCACAGTTGTACGCTTATCATTCAACGTTGATGTGGACATTAGGGGGCATTATCCAGTGAAGGCAACAGTTTCGGTATATAGGTAAATACTGATAGTCAGGGTTTTTTTCTTGCGTCCCCTTTACCTCTGGTCTTCTGTGGTGCTTTTCGTGGTGGTGTTTCAAACGGTGTTGTGACGTGTGATGTGGCCAAGCCAGGACAAACTAATTTTGTTTCACTGTTGAAAGCAGAGGCTCTTGTTTTCTAGCGAGGGAGTAAATCGTGTGTCTGTCACTGTCATTCTTATAGCGTTCTTTGTAGGAAATAAGGTATAATCTTCGAAAGCACTTCATTTCAAACATTTGGACTCTTATGTCCGTTTCTGACGTCAAAGGTCAGCTCTTGCATCCATAGAGAGGAGGATGGTGTTATATTATGTGCTCTGTAGAAAGCTGATAAGTTGAAGTATTTGCTTTTACAGATTGTCTAACTTTGACATGCTAGCCGTGTTGTGACAATTCTTCCTTTATGACTTTGGGGATGTTTGTCCGAGCCTGATGTTGTAGTTCTCTAACGTTGGCTTCCCCTATGCCCAAGCGGCTACAGCGTTTGCTCATTGTTTATACGGATCTGGGCTAATTTGTGAGGGTCAGTCCCCTTGTAGTATACGACCGTTTTTTCTTGGATCTTTCATGATGGTGTTTTCAGCTCTTCCTAAGAAGCGTCCATCAATAATAATAATAATCATCATCATCATCATCATCATCGTGGTCTGGTATTGAAAATTTTGATTTTTGCATGACATCGTACAATCATCATACAATATTTTAATTTTCTCTGACTTGTAGTATCCATAGTCCTAATTCCGCATTCTGGCACTTTATAGGAATGATCACTAGCCTAGCTGGGTGACAACAAACATTACTCTAATATTTGTTACGGCATCGCAGGGTATTATGACACGCGAGTCTAGTGGATTGTCCATGTAAATGTAGCACTGTCCCATCTGAGGAATCGCTGTCATGTCAGTTGTATAATTATGTCTTGAATGGCAGCTTGCACGGCTGTAACATCACAACTAATTACTTTCTATGGTACGACTCTCATTTTCGCAAATTCACTCTTCTATTAGTGTCGTCTCCGCCACGACTGCGGACTATTGATCAGTTTTTTCCATTACGTACAAACAGCAATAACATAATACAGAGTTTGTAGCTGCTGACTAATTTCCACCAATTACTTAGCGGCCAACAGCGTTTGCTCATTGTTCATACGGATCTGGACCAATTTTTGTGGGTCAATCCCCTTGTAGTATATGACCGTTTTTCCTTGGATCTTTCTTGATGGTGTTCTCAACTCGTCATAGGAAGCTTCCACTAATCATTATCATCACCATTATCATCATAGTCTGATAATGATGATGTTGATGTTTTGGACAGACACTATTTGCATGACATCATACAATCATCAGATCTTTTGAAACAAAGGCATATATTATCGTGTTTATTATATTTTTAGTTTCTTCAAAAGTTATATTATTCATAATCCTATTTCCTCATTCTAGTACGTTACAATATAGTATGATCGCTAGCACAGTTGGATGATATAAACACGAGATTGCAATGTTTATTAAGGCATCGCTGCGTACTGTGACAGTGCTACTGAACATTTTTGATAGCACTGCACACTTTCCAGTTTGCTCGACCCTCGCGGCCACCGAACCAAATTAATTTTACCATGTCAACGAGATTCTGTTGTGGTAACCACCGTTTAACTACAATGAAGTATAAACATACGCTGTATCCACATGGACGAACTAATTCCAACCAATATAGTGCATTTAAAATAATTTTTATATTCCATTTGGCTTTAAAACTATCTTAATGGTATAAGTAAATTTGATGTAATAAAACAAAATATTCTTTCCCAGTTGTCGTATATTACCAACGTTCACTTATTCAAAACATTTTTCTCAAATTTGTCAAGTGTACTTTGAAAACGTCGTAACATATATATCTATACGTGTTCACATAAGCAGTTAGTTGAGAAACTGATTGCCTGAACTTCAGTTTGGAAGTACTTGCAATCTTGCATCTGCTTTGAAAATAACAGTGACGCGTAACGTTTGAATTTATAGTTCCTAAAGCTAAAAAAGGACGTGATTAGGAGGGCATGGTGATGTGGATCAGTGACACGTATTCTCGACAACAAAAAACGTGTGGCAGTTCTGCACTTTCTTCACAACAATATCTGTTCTCGCCACGACCGGCATCCTTCGGTTTAATTCATTAATATGTTCAAATATTTCAATAATGCATTCTGACTAGTGTTCCAACACAGGTATGTTGTAACATACTGCAACTAGTTGGTAAAACCATACTATGTTGTAACGTGTATCAAAGTTAAACACATGACGGTGTCTCGTGAAAGACAACAAATCTCTACGTAAAAGAATTAGCAAGGGTTTCTCTGCCACATCTTCTCAACAAGAACGAAAAGAAGGCGAGACTTGAGAGGATTGGGCATTTTTTTCTGTGGTTCAACCTAACACAAGCCGTTTGCTATAACACTTTCTCGATGAATGAAGCAGCGCTTGGTTTGAACACTTGCGTTTAGACTTTGCACTTTACGACACAAACCATTTGTCATTTTCTGGTGGTTAACATTATACTATATGTGCTTCTGAGAAAGAGCGTGCATTTTGTTGTTTGCGCTGTTAAACTATTTACACTGCAGCTGCCTTCTTACACTCCGTTGAAAACGTCTATGCAGGTTTTCTGAGAGATTTTGGTTCTTCAATTGCTCCACGAACAGCCTGAAGTAATTTATGTTTTTGCCGATGCAAAATAAGTGTCTAGCTGAAAGCTAATGTTTTGTTTTGTTTTTAACCCAATTTCTTTATATTTTTCCATAAAAATATGACACTTTTTTTTCTAATTCCACGGCACACTTGGAACTTTGTCACGGTACATCAGTGTGTGTCGGCACACCGATTGAGAAGCTCCGGTTAATATGTCACCCGAGCCTAGATGATTGCTCATTTAAATGGAATAGTTGTCATATGTGAGTCATCGCTGTCATGTCATTTGTGTAGTGATGTTTTGAGTGGCATGTCTGTTAGGCAGTAGCATAACAAATAATGAGTTTCTACGGTACAACTCTCCTTTTTGCAACTCCGCTCGTCTTTCCATCATCTCCGTCACGACTGCGGACTATTGATCAGTTTCCTCCCCATTATGTGCACACAACGATACCTTAATACAGAGTGTTTAGGTATTGACAAATTTTCACAAATTACGTAGGTGAGGCGACTCTGAAAACACAACAACGGCTATCCGCGATTTGTAAAGGCAAATGTAGAACCGACTTTACTACTAATACGTCGCCTCCCATATCATTACTTCCTGCCATGTTCACTATCATTATCCGAGCCAGGAAAGGTCGACAACTTTCCTACATCCGCGCTCGATGTCATACAGAGCCTGAGGCCGGGTCAACACTCGTCGGTTCCCACTGGAGGTTTCACCGTCAATCAGCATAAATCTTTCCATCAACGATGATTGTTCTGCAGTTCGCTGATTGCGGCCGCGTAAATAGCCAGTACCGCGCGTCCGCCTGGTTGAAATTACCGCCTCGAGTAAATGTTCCTGCGGTTATTTCACCGTAACAGTAAACGATGCTCGTTCGCTTTTTGTGTTTTATCGTGCTCACGTAACAAGCAAAATGTCGAGGTTATAATTTTATGGTATCAAGCTGATCTGGAATGATCATTGCACCATTATAAATGTACTGAGAAAATAATTCCTGCCAGTAGTTTGTCGTTAGCGTTTTGTAACGTGGGGAAATACGTACACAATACGTTGAACTTATAGGTATTGTTCATTCAATGCCAAATAAACGGAGACGTTTTATCAACATATCAAATAGCTGATCAGTTTTGAACAACTGCCTGCAGTTGATATTTCGCTGATAACGTAAAACTAATCAAATCAACTTAATTATGCTATTAATTAGTCTAGACCCAAAATCTTTAAAAAATGACATCAGGGGTACACAAATGTTAAAAGCTGTCATATAATATGGTCGGCAACGATTTATTGTTATTGTAGTTAAGCATTTACAAATAATTTACTAGATCACATCGGAAGATCGTGAGAAAGCAAAGAGCAGTGTCAATAAGACGCAGGACAGCTAAGTCGTAAATAATTACATAATTAAATTAGCTATGTGACGTACATGATTACATATATGACGTAGATGCGTAGGACACTGGCCCGTTCGTGTCGTTGTCACGAAAGACACGTCTTAGGTTTGACGCCAAGTAACCAGCGTCATGCATTACCGGCCTAGTAAACAACCTGCGACGTCACTTCAAAGGACCTGTAATAGAATCACTACGTGTGTCTGCGTACAGAATACATATCACCGTCGCGTCGTCATCGATCCACGGGTGCTCAGTACGCGTCATTATAGACGCGGAGACTCAGTCGTGTCACTGCGAGCCACGATAACGCAGCAGACAGGGTGGACGCATGTTTACATGAACTTCCTCGGTGAGTTGTTGGCAGTGACCACATTCTATGCACGTCTCTTTGTCAGTGGGTATCCCGTGTCAGGAGATACCTACAAGGCGGGCAAGGCGGGCAAGGCGGGCAAGGCGGAAAAGGCGGACATATTGTGGTGTTGTTATCATTTTCGTAATTTAGAACTCCCACTGTGTCACATTGTGGACTTGTTTCGCATTGGAAACGATGTGAATACTGTAATGATTGTAGCTACTGAATTTAGGGAGTTTTAGTAGTTCTGTAGGTGATCATTTCGGCCATTTTGTACACGCACACGCACGCGCGCGCACACACAAACATAGAGAAACACACACGCACGCCCACACCCACTCGCACTCGTACACACACACACACACAAACACACACACACACACACACACACACACACACACACACACACACACACACACACACACACACACACACACACACACACGCACACAGTCACACCGACATTCGTGCGTTTTATTATTACTATAGCTTACTATTATTTCTCCTGCATGTCCAATTGTGATTACTAAATAACTAAACTGTGAACACAATCGGACTATGTCTGCGTTTACGATGTTCTCCGCCTTTTCCAATTTGTCCGCTTTTTAATTTACCCCATGAGTCAGATGTAGCGCCTGTCAGTATAATGTGTGTCTATTGAGTACGTAGAATTGTCTGGAGCCGACGACTGGCAACGGCAGTAACTATTTTACTTGCGTGCTGGGGAAATGTTTTGCCGAACGTAGTCAACCAAAGAACTGTGTCATTAACTATAATTTGACACATTCAGTTGCTGTTGGGTTCAGAGAACGTAGTAATCCGTTAGCTTGAACCTGTTTGACGGTAAGATGGCGTCTCAAAACGAAATGTGTTTCATACGTGGAAGGAGGTTTGCAGCTGTTGTACGTTTAGTGTCGTATTCCACCATAAACAATTAACATAGTTCATGACTTCGAGTGCATCCGCTGAGACGACGGAATTATTGTCGCTGCACATAGTTCAATGGAATTTATGTGGGGGACTGTCTGTTATGGGGATACATGACGTTGGTTTCTTACATGTAATAGTAGGCCTATCGTAGTTTTGAGATGCAGCCTTAAGTCACAACGATTCTAGTGTGAGTGAGTGTGACAGATCAGTTGCAAATATATGTATATGTATCATGTCATGCGTGTTTAAGTTCTCGGCCAGATATCTGGAGTGGTTTATGAACCTTTATATTGCTCTCTGTTCTCTGTCTCTGTCTCTGTCTCTGTCTCTGCCTCTGTCTCTGTCTCTGTCTCTGTCTCTGTCTCTGTCTCTCTCTCTCTCTCTCTCTCTCTCTCTCTCTCTCTCTCTCTCTCTGTCGCGCGCACGCATCGACTTTGCTACTGCCTCTGCCTCTGCCTCTGCCTCTGCCTCTGCCTCTGCCTCTGCCTCTGCCTCTGCCTCTGCCTCTGCCTCTGCCTCTGCCTCTGCCTCTGCCTCTGCCTCTGCCCCCTCTCTTTTCCTCCCTTCTCTCTCTATCTTCTTCCCCCTCTCTCTCTCCCTCCACTCTCTCCACCCACTCTCTCCTCTTCCCCCTCTGTCTCTCCCTTCCCGTCTCTCTCTCCTTCCTCCCTCCCTCTATCCCCCTCTCTCCCTCCTCCCGCTCTCTCTCTTCCCCTCTCTTTCTCCCCCTCTCTCTCCCCCCTCTCTCCCAACCCTCTCTCTATCCCTCCCCTCTCTCTCTCGTTCTCCCCTCTCTCCTCCCCTCTCTCTCTCCCTTCCCCTCTCTCTCTCCCTCATCACCCCTCTCACCCTTCCCCTCTCTTTCTCCCCTCTCTCTTTCCCCTCTCTCTCTTCCACCCCACTCTCTCTCTATCCCTCCCCTGTCTCTCTCTTTCTCCCCCTCTCTCCCTCCCCTCTCTTTCTCTCTCCCTCCCCCTCCCTCGCCCTCCCCCTCTCTCCCTCCCCTCTCTCTCCCTTCCCCTCTCTCCCTCTTTCTCTCCCTCCTCTCCCTTCCCCGCTCTCTCCCCACCCCACCTCTCACTCTTCCTTCCCCTCTCTCCCCACCTCTCTCTCTCTCCCTTTCCCTCTCTCTCCCAACCTCTCCCTTTCCCTTCCCCCTCTCTCTCTTTCCTTCCCTCTCCTCTCTCCCCCCTCTCTCTCTCTCTCCCCACTCTCTCTATCCTTCCCCTCTCTCTTTCTTCCCCTCCCCCTCCCCCTCTCTCTCCCTCACCCTCTCTCTCCCCCTCTCTCCCCCTCCCCCTCTCTCTCCTTTCCCCTTCTCTCTCTCTCTGCCCTGTCTCTCCCGCCCCCTCTCTCTCCTCCCCCCTCTCTCTCTCCGTCCCCCCCTCTCTCTCTCTGCCCCTCTCCCCTCCCTCCCCGTTCCTCCACCCCTCCTTCCTTCCCTCCCTCCCTCGCTCCTTCAATTTTTCTCTCTTTGTTTCTCTTTCTTTCTCACCAACTGGTCTGATTCGCCATAGAGTAACTCTGTCAACCAGGGAGGTTTAATGTCACATTATGTTAATTGATGATGTGACACTTATCTTAAGTAAATAATTTAATAATTTATTGTTTTAGCTAACTGCCATTAATATGATTATGTTTATACTGCCATGTTGTAGTAATGCAGATATTCAGGTAATTAACTGTACTTTCATTTGTATAATTGATGCATTATATGTATAGCCCTGTAAATTTGTTCGTGGCATATTATTAGAATAATTATTGTAATAGGGCATTCCTAGTCACAATATTGATTACGATATATTCAGTATAAAGGCACGCCCATCTCTGTTGTCGTAATAGGATGTATGAGTGAATGGGCATCTAGAAATTGACATCTATGGTCAATGCAGGGTGCCCCAAACGCCGCTAGTGCATCGTATCAATATTGTTATTATGACACCCCTGTATCGTTACCCGGAAGTAAATCAACGCCTTGTCCCCTACGCTTAACGACGACGACAACCACTGACCTATGTTTATATATAAATAGAGGTCAGTGCAGACAACTCGCTCAATATCAGACTCTTGTTTCGGCACGACACATTTCCACTTCCGTTCACAACATATTATATCGAAGGCGATTCGCCGTCGTGTAATTAACTTTGTCAGGTCAAGTGATGTACCGGGTGTGACAGAAATCTCTTCAGCGGTCGCGACAGTGCCTATTGATGACAATCTACGACTCGATTAACGCCAGTTCAGCCGCGAACACTTCCGCTGAAAAAATCCAGCGGCGATGGCTTCATGGTGCTAAGAATGTTTTAACCGTCACGATTAAGGCTTGTCGGTGCTACTCTGGCGTTGCGGCTAAAGCGTTCTGAATAGCGTCCATAATAGACCCTTTGCATGAGCTTATATCAGCACTGAATGTTTACGCGTCGCGTTATACTGACTAAGCTTATTGAATCTCCCGAGAGACCAAGCTAACATGAAGTGATCGAGTTGCCCACAATATCGATTCGTACGTCGTTAGATGTTTCAGTTATGAAATGTCAAAGTCTGTTAAAGGATGGGTTAACTGCTTTTTGTGTTAGTGGGTTTATAGATATAAATCACTGTCTCTGTGAGTAGGCGTTAGTCTACATGTTTACCCGCTGTGTGGGATCTTTTCCATTGTATGTAGTAAGGACTGGCTTTGACAGCGACATATATACAACATTTTATAAGCGGAAATCCAAGCCTAGTAAACAGGTTGTTTACGTTGACATGTTTTCATATACATGTAAAGACATGATTACTTCACAATAAACTTGGAATCCCTTCTGTATATTTCGACCGTATTCAGCGGTCTTCTTCAACAGAATTTAGTTTACTGAAGAAGACCGCGGGATGCGGTTGAAATATACAGAACGGAATCCAAGTTTATTGTTATGTAATCATGTGTAATATTCAAAACCAAGAAACCAGATCATCAATCCATTCAAAGACGTTTTGGAGACTCATATCTGACGGTGTTGTGATGAATATGTATTGCCTCGTCACCATTTATGAGTGACGAGGCATCCTTAAATACTAATTAGTACTGACGAGTTTATTATTTTCAGATAATTTATTATCATTATGTATGGCATACAGAGAAAATATACCGTTTTAAAAACAATTAATTATGTTGTAAAAGGGAAGGGAAACGCATTTTCATCTGCATTTTGACACAATATTCAACAGAGAAGCATCTTACAATTAGAAAGTTTTATATTGGCTTATTTCTTACAAGTGATAATGAAGGATTGATATCTAACAACTTACCACATCTAACGCTTATGTTGCTGTTGAGTGTCGAGCCCTTAGTAATGCTAAACAAACAACGAATTTCCGGGCGAAATGGGAGGGAAACCCGTTATAACGCTGCGATTTTGACAACATTTTTGACAAGATTATAATAGGGGAGTCGTCAAAACGTACACGAAAATTAAACAGTTTTTAATATTCATTCAAGTTCTCAATTTTATAATATTTAAACACTGTTCGACATGTGCAGATTTTCTGTGCACAAAGACTACGTCTACTGGTTAACAAATCGGTTGCAGGCAATTCTGATCAGGAAACAGGCGGCTACATTATCTCATTGTGTCCATTTGCTAGGTTTTGTGACATGCTTAATAAATGCACTTATGTACGACCTGCCGCAGTAAAGCAGGTTTTAAGTTTCGAAACTGTAAAAAATAATGCAGTTTTGTACTTTTTTGGATCCCTCAGATCATAAGCTTTAAAATGATACCACATTTGTTGAAATATTGACAGTAATTTTTGATTCATTGCTAACATTTAAGCTAAATGTTAAAAAGTGTCGGTTTGAAGAAAACAATCAGGTAATTTTGACTTAAATCGTCTATTCTTTGTTCGTTAATGCGCGCATTCTATTAATTTGGTATTATTAAATTTGTTGAGGAAAGTAAACTGCATATTGAAAGACGAAATTAAAAGGTTTCTGCCAAAATTACAACATTTATGAGACGCGAAGTAGCCAGCTGCCGCTGATTGTTGAATAGGCTGCTGCGCCTTACTACCCCAGGCTCGCAATGGCGGTCCACAAATGATCCATATAACGTTAACATTTCCTATGGAATTGCTATTACCATAGTTAATTAAGCCACGTAGAATCAAACCAACTGAGCCAACTAATACCGAACTGATTGGGCAACCGAACACCAAGCTAAATGTGCAACCGAACACCATACCATTTGAGTCGCTTTGAACTAAGACAACTGGATTTCACCGCTTTGTAATATGGAAATACGAGGTGTATAATAATTACAAAACCGGGGCAGGTGTATTTGTTCACCCAATAACTTTCTTCCGAGTTTTTACAGCAGGTGAAATAATTGTAATACGATATTCTTTTAAAATTTTATTTTGAACCGCGACAATTCAGGTTTAACAGGCCATTTAAACGCATTTAGTAAAACACGAATATAATAAATACGACAACCGCTTGTTGTGCTATTTGTCTGAATTGTAAAATAATACAAAACACCGGCTATGGCACAGAGATTAGAGAGTCCATTGAATTCCGACAATACATCCGGACAAAACGTAATAGGTCATACCCATAACGGGGTTGGATTTGGGTGTGTGCGATTTCAGACTGCAAGCAAACTTCAGTTGGAACCCTCTTGACATTTCCGTCGGTAACACCTTCATGAGCTTCTCCAAAACTCTCCAAATGCACCCCACGACGCTTCGCAAACATCCAACTACAGTATGCCCCCTAAAACCTCGAGCCGAACTCTTTTCCCTCAGGTGGAACTCTTTTGCCTCGGCGGCAGTGGGAAGGTACGTTCACACGGACTCACCCCATGCCTACGGGCGTTATTGTCCATATTTAATATAAATAGCTTCAACGTCTCACCAGTTAGATTGAAAGGAAACCGCATGCCGTATAGTAACCCTAACCTCAACGACGGTGATTAATTCGAATACGACCAGTGAATCACACTTCGGTGATATGTGTCCAATCAGTCGAATCACTGAGTCGATTCGCCGCAAACTGTGTTAATCTCGAATCGTATCGACATAGATGAATCACGTCCACGTATCCGCGCCTAACTCGGTGTGTCATATCAGTTCTAAAAGCGGGCGTGATACTCGCGATGTCCACTCTTGTGGCGGTCATTCGTGGCTCTGTTGCCGGACATAGAAGGTCAGTGTCGGCCTGAGTGAGCAGTCAGAGTCGACCGCCCCTGAGCATGCAATTAGACTCTGGTGCATAATACATGCCAACTATCACGTGTCTACACCAGACAAGGCGCTGGTTCAGGCAAGGTAAGTCTCTTTGTTAACAACGGATCGTGTTTCTGAATGTCGTGTAAAATGTGACCACAATAAATCGTCTTGACTATAGTGGTACCCAGCGGCGGCCGTAGACATGCTGAATATGTAAGTGGTGGGAACAGCCCGGGATAGGGCTGAAAGCAGGACTAGAGGACGTGTTGAGGACAAACCGACATGCATGGCTGGCTAGGTAGGTTGGACGGTCGGTCGGTTGATTAGCATTGCGATTGAGTTGGCTGATATACTCAGTTGAAGAATGCGGGCTGGGTATTTATTAAGCGTTTATTAACCATTAAGACTTCCTAACTGACTGGCTCTATGCATTCATGGATTCGTTGATGGTTACACCCTTGGCTGACGGATTGATTGACTGACTGACACACCGTCTGACTGACTGATTTATTGAGTGACCGACCGACCGACCGACCGACCGACCGACAGACCGACCGACAGACAGACAGACAGACCGACCGACCGGCCGGCCGGACCTGCCGGCCGACCGATAGGCCTGCCGGCTGGTTGACTGACTGACTGACTGACTGAATTAATGACTGAATGAATGACTTACTGATTCACTGGCTGAGTGATTCCTTAACTGACTGCATGGCTACTTATTTTGGCTATGCATTGATATAGGAATTGATGGTTGGAGGTCTAGGTGTTTGTCATATTGATTGAATGGTTTTCTAGGTAACTGGTCGGACTGCTGACTGGTTTTATGACTGAGCCCGTATATGGTTGTGTCGATGGATGGATGGATGGGTGGATTGACGAATGACTGAATGGATGGATGAACGTATTACTGTTTGCACGGCTAATTAACTGACTAAGTGATTAAGTCGTTGTTGTATAGCACCGTGGTGCAGTGGCTAGAGTTTCGGACTCTCGACCGAGATAACATGGGTTCGAATCCTGTGCTGCGGTGTCGGACCTTTGGCATGTTCGTTCACTCCACGTTGCTCCAGTTCACACACCTGTATGCATGAGTACCTGGCTATAGACAGTGGTGAATATTTGTATACGAATAGTCTTTGCGCATTAATTGCAGCGTGGCTGGATGCTTCCCAGAGAAGTCGAGATGGTGTTCGATTGAACAGGTCTGCCAGGAAGTAAAGTGTAAAGCGCTTTGAGCAGTCCTGAGGACTGGATACTGCGCTATATAAGAACTTACCTTTTTGTTGTGCCAACGTAGTCGTTACTCGCGCCCATTACAAAAAGCACGATTTTTTTGTTATTATACACCATTATGTTGGAACTATGAGTTCATTTGTTGCTATTAAATGTGTGTTTTGAAAATGTAGATTCAGTGTGTTGTAATGTGTATGTTTAATGGAATGGGAATATGGGGAAACAAAGTTGCTCTCCTCCTTGTTCCTTGCTGTACATGGGTGAGGGTCTGATACAATATTGCCGAACTTCCATGTCCCGCCTCACGCTGTCCTCCCATCTCAGCTGTGGTCGTCCCCTTTAAAGTAAAGTAGGTATAGTAAAGTACTAAAAACGTAGTAAAATATTATATTTTATGATGGTGACGATTTCACGTTTATATCGTGATTTTCAGTGGGCCGTTATTATCACGTGCACGTACACTTTCCTAAATTATTATAGTTATAGTTTACATAAACTATACAAATCAAAGCAATTCAGTACTTTAAACAAACACAAATAATAGCATAAAACTAAAAACAACGACAATGCAATAATAAAAATCAGTTATAAAACATCAGTCAGTTTACCGATTCTATAATAAAACACACAAACTACTTTTACTAATACCTATTATTAAGTATCAACAATAATATATGCCCCTTCGATTTGAACATAATTTCTTTCTCAATTATATATCTTCCCTGCTCGTTACTTGTATTTTCGACATTCAAAAACTCGATTTCTTTAACCTAATACTCTCCAAAGGATTGTTATTTTCACAGCTAACTTTATATATTGACTATGTGTGGGCTGCGTGCGTAGGGGGCTGAAAGAGGAACAAAGTGCATATATTAAGAGCAGAGAAACATACTATAATTTATTTCAAAGTCGCACTAACACCTCTCATTCTGACACGGTCGTTGCTGTTATTTTATGGAGGTGGCAGACGACACTGTAAATTAAATAAATCAACGGCAGTCAGTTGGCCACCTACGTTGATGGTGGCGATATGGGGTAAACCGGAACGAGTCGGCAAACAAAGGCCGTATTGTGTTCCGCCATCGTGAATCACACTTTCAAGCCAAGGGTCGAAATAGTGAGAACTGAAAATTTTTTGTTTCGTCAAAGTTGTCTAGAATGGAATATGAATACCTACAATATTATTATTACAACAATAATAGACTGAAATTAAAACTTACGAAGAAGCCAGATCGGTGTTAAGTGGTGGTTTGCTGCACCTGAATCAGCCGTTGGCTGCAGCATTTGTGAGTTAGCAGTATTTTAGTGAAATTGGGAATGGATGAATGTAGTTTGGAAGGTAAACCTTCTCCCTGCCACTTATGTTACACGATTTAACCAGTTTTAACAATATTTGACATGATTGGTATTTAGGGCAAAACCTCAAGGCAACTGGGTAACGAAGTCTATGATTTGTGGAAAGTCCTTTTTTATTTTTGTGAATATATTAAAAAAAATATTTTTGCTGCTACTGTTTACACAATCAGGGAAAATATATTCTATCAATGTTAGTTCACATTGAGAATTTATACATTCTGATGTACATTCTCTAAGCTGTTCCTTCCCGACCGTTGTATCGTTTCCTCCAGTTCTTCTGCCTTTCTTAAGTACAACACAAATACTTCTAACGATAGTTTCATAACCATTCAATATCATAACATAGTCCGTCGTGTTTGGCGAAGCCGATCTCGAGCGACCTTGACAAGCGCATTCGCAGCCAGGGAGACTTGGAATGGCTGAGGTCACATGGCCAAGGAACAAGTGACTGTTCCCACTTGTTGTGCGGCAGTGACGTGAACGTGCGTTCACTTGCACACACACCTGCACACGCACACTTACGCACACGCAGGCACACGCAGGCACACGCAGGCACACGCAGGCACACGCAGGCACACGCAGGCACACGCAGGCACACGCAGGCACACGCAGGCACACGCAGGCACACGCAGACACACGCACGCACACGCACGCACACACACACGCGCGCGCGCGCACACACACACAAACACACACACGCGCGCGCACACGCATGCACTCGTCTGTCTTGTCTCCTCTTAATCTACGTTTATCAAATCACATAGTTTCGCACATTTATTTTAGCAAAAGCCCTTCAATAATATGAAATGACCTTATTTGCTTTCCTCTGTACGCATTCAGTGTTAGTGGCGTACACTAATGCATAGTCTTGTCATGGACATTAATATGTATTTGGTAAGATCAATAACACAAAATAAATAAAGTTCTGATTTTAGCACTTGTCGCGAAACAAGTCCCACGTGAAACAAATTAGCCAACAGCACATCTATCAATAACTCATCGTTGACAAATCGATGTCCATGTGACAGTCGGATGGATATATGGTTTCAATAAAACTCAATCATTCCTGGTTTTCGTAAACCGATCTGTGAAAACGCGTGCTATTTCTTCGTTGTAGGACCACATGTGTCTTCGGAAAACTACTTCGAATCGCATCCTCGTCTATAATCCAAGTTCTGCTGAAAAATGTATAGCAACTGCGTTGCCCAGATAGCAGCCGGCCATGTTTCTTGCTGCAATGAAACGTGATATCCCATAAGCAATCAAGTGCCTAGAAACAGTTCATGAATCCTGTCTGTTCAGCTGCGGGTTCAGCTGCGTCTATAGTATGAGTAGACTTCTCGTCGCCATTAAAAACATAGTGCATGCAATTTGATTGGTCCAGTCAAATCAAAATTATGCTGTTTGAAAGCTAGTTGATGGAAAATGTAGAAAACATCCTGTTGCTATTAACGGTGCAAGCAACTACTGAATTCAAAGCTATTTGCTTTCAATCGGGTCATCACGTTAGGCAGTCTGTCTCTTCAATGAAATTGCTCTGAATATTCAACGTAGACTGATTAGAATGAACAGGGCGTAAGCTTAAACATTGATCATCTTTGGATGTCATTGTCACGGCTCGCGTGTATGCGTGGGACTGCATGTTACTCATACGAACACATTCACATTAAAATCGATCCTTCTCGCATGCTCGCAGATCTTAACATAAGTATATTTAGAGCGTTAAGTATATTTACACTTCTTGTTCGTAGATTGGCTTCCATCACCCAACATGGCAGACGCCACGCCGACCTAGACGATGCGCGCGCAACAGGAATACCGCCCAAAGCAGGATGATGGTGACGCGACTGCGCCGAATGGAGGCAAATGCTCGGTTGAAGCCGCACACGAAAAACACCACACGTTGGATCACCTAAAGAGAGATGTTGAGAAAATGTTTATGTTGACGCGACAGAGTTTCAGGTGGGTGGATTAATCCACTTATTTTTATACTAGAATACGGACCGACGTCGATTTCATCATTATAACCATAATTAATGTCGCGTATGTGTGATACCGCCATCCGTTAATTTCATCATTCTACATCTACCCAGGGTTGTCTACGTTATAAAATATATTGCGTTTTATTGCACTTTTGTAGCCTGCAATCGATCCGGTTTACATCAGCATGCGATGCTTATCGTTTATTTCAAAGGCAAGGCGTAGTAATGCACAGCCGCAACGGCTAAATTCCAAAGGTCTATAGGGGCACGTGCCCCAGGCCTCTGGATCCGCCTATGAAAATTGCGCTCCGGTGTGTGCCAGTCAGCACAGCCGCAGCGGTACAGACTGGCACACAACGGAGCGCTATTTGCATAGGCGGATCCAGGGGCATGGGGCACGTGCTCCTAAACCTCTGGAATTTAGCCGCGCTATGCCTGCGCTTGCGTGACATGCCCCCTAGATCTTTTTTAATGTAGTCCCGTTACGTGCCCTTTGTGAACGTCGACACGAAAACATTTTTTAACAGCACCCTCTCCCGTCTTATGATGTCACGATCCGACAACGCGACCCTGGAGTCATGCTGAAACCCTGACTCTGACCAGCCAATAAGAATTTGGTTCGGCCGCCAGTGGAGATTTTTTGGCGATAATCAAGGGGTGCAATTATATGTTTTGGGCCCTCCCTAGACTACCCTCTCTGGAACCGCCCCTGATTTGGACCTCAAAATGCGCAAAGACGCAATAAGTTTATAGTACATAGGTATATACCTGTAATGATGTGGAATGATTGACTAAACGCATTGATGTATTACATGTAGACTACAATTTAGCTATAACGTGTTAGTATTCATTTTTTGTTAGTTGCCAAAGAATGCGTGTAATATACGAGTACACGAATTATTTACAAGTAGGGTAATGGTACAATAGGTGCGAAAAAGTACAGTGAGGGTATACTTTTTTTGTAGGCCTACTATAAAAACAGCTTATGTCGCTACGTTGGGTAGCAGAGCTATAATTTAAACGGATGTGGTTTTAATTATGGTCTCCTATACTTATAAAAACGTGCTGTTCAAACTTACGACTAACACGAGGTCAAAGTTTTTATTTACATGTACGTATGTATATATATATATATATATATTGATTTAATGTTGATATACAGCTCTGTAATGTAAACATCTATGCAATGATTTCACACAAAAATAAGTAGCTCGTGTGTCATTGTTGATAATAGATATGTTCCTTTTTTGCGAAATAATTTAAAAAAAAGGAGGAGTGAAAATAATTAATTGAGGAGGTAGCTTTAAGAGGAAATGCAACACTAATGTTCAGTTTGATCTACGAGAGTGTGCACGTAGCGAAGATCCTTGTCACGGGATTATAGCCTTTTATAGAACGATTGCTCCGGAAACACATTGTGTATCACAAAAGGCCCACAGAGCCACAGGCTGTCATAAAAACATGCCGACGAAAAGCGAGAAATTGGATTTACTCGTGAATGTGCAAACAGCAGTTACGAGAACACTCGAGAATGATAAATTATTGAAACGACTCTTGCTTGAGCTTGTTACTACATTGTTATTACATTGTTATTACATTGTTATTACATTGTTATTACATTGTTACTACATTGTTATTACATTGTTATTACATTGTTATTACATTCTTACTACATTGTTATTACATTGTCATTAACTTTGACGTCATAATATCTGTTGTCGTTATGTTTTACAACAGTTCGGCTAAATAAAATAAATGTCCGGTTCCTCGTCAGAACGTTGTTAAAAAAGCAAATTTGATATGCGGATATTATATATGTTTTCATTCCCAAAGGAGTTATTCTCACAAGTAACAACATATGATGCGTGTCGAGCACAATTCTTACAAGCGGCAAATGCGAAGGCACAGTTATACGACTTGTTACGAATCATAGTTTTCACTTGTGCCGGATCTCTTGTTTAGAGTAACAATAACAGTTTACACATTTAACATAAAAGTTTTGTGAACCGATTTTTAAATACGAGTGTTGGTGAAAAACAGAACATTATTTTGTTTAGCCTCAACGTTGAAGTATCGCAGTGGAATGGTTTGCTACGTAGAAGATAACAATGATAAACTGAAGTGATCAGCGATTGCTTTCGATGGCGCAACATTAGTTTTGTGGCGTTCCTAAATCATAACACGTTAATCTCGGGTGTTTACTAGACCAATTGAGCGGCAGTTCTACTCGAATAGAAGATGAGTAATCAATCTCTCCTTGCGTTATTATAAACCAGAATGGTTGGCCCAGATGAGACTTTGATTGATTACCCATCAGCGTGGGATCACTTTATAATGAACACGACATTGCCACGTCGTTGATTATTTTGTCGAAGTATATATGTTACAACGTCAGTGATCTGTTTAGCGTTACAAAATAACCACGAATAATCGTATCATAAATGGGCAACTGTTATTTATGTCTGAAAATGAAATGCCTGCGGTATAGATAAAGTTTGTAGTCTACCATGTTAAGAAGGTTCAGAGAGTGACTATGCCACAGGTCAGGTTCCTCCAGAGTCCCTTAGCCTTCGGACATATTGTGATTGAGTCGTATGATTTCGTGTGTGTGTGTGTGTGCGTGTGCGTGGTAGTGCGTGTGCATGTGTTTTTGTGACCCTGTGTGTGTGTTTGTGTTTGTGTGTGTGTGTGTGTGTGTGTGTGTGTGTGTGTGTGTGTGTGAGCGAGATAGAGAGATAGAGAGATAGAGAGAGAGAGAGAGGGGGGGGGGCAGAAATAGAGAGTGTGTGTGTCTGTGCGTGCGTGCGTGTATTTATTAAAGAGTGCGTTTGTGTGCTTGCGGGCGTGTGTGTGTGTTTTGAGAGAATGTGTGCGTGTGTGCGTGCGTGCGTGCGTGCCTGCGTGCCAGCATGCTTGCGTGCGTGCGTGTGTTGATGCCTTGGTGTATACGTGTGTATGTGTGTATGCAAGCGCCTGTGCGCATGTGCATATAACAAACAATACAGAGAACAACAGGAAAGAAATCCTGTATTTATGGTGTGGCCTGCATACATAAACTCAACACCGATTCATTATCGACAACTGGAAGAAGCAACGCTATTAATGATGCCGTCTAATAATGATAAACTTGGCTATTTGTTTCCATAGGGGAAGTATGGATTCTCTCATGTCCAAGTTGTCTCCGCCGCGTTCTCCGTCCACGTCGTTCCGTCTGAGCCGTAGACTCAAGGTAGAGTTCGTCAACTCGTCGCTCAGTGACGACAGCTCAGACGAGGATGAGTTCAGTCTCGACCACCCTGACCACAACTATTCCCCTAATCTCATCCTCGGCCTGCTCAAAGATGGACAGTTCAGGTAATTACGACGAGAACTTGTGCCACGCACTGAGAAAAAAGTTTCGTATATTTGATTGTTAACTTGGGCCACATTAGGGAGATGTAGTCGCTGCGATAACGAAATGGCCTTGACAGGTGCCGGCAGTTTATTTTGTAACATCTTTTTTTGTAATCGAATTCAGGATCAATCACATGAATGTGTGAGTATGTGCGTGCGTGAGTGCGTGCGTGCGTGCTTGGGTGTGTATGTGTGTGTGCATATGTGTGTGTGTATGGGTGTTTGTGTGCATGCGTGTGAATGTGTGTGTGTTTGTGTGTGAATGTGTGTCTGTGTGTGTGTGCGTGTGTGCGCATGTGCGCGTGTGTGCGTGCGTGCGTGCCTCGGTGTGCATTCATGTGTGTGCATCTGCGCCTGTGTGTTTGGGTTACTTTTAAAAGTATATCATATAACAACAGTTTCTTCTGTGTGTTGAATTTATTTAATATGTACACAATGCATTGTATTAAATATAACACTTATTACCAGTACCGTTATTCACATAATGATCATCTTTATACTGTAATATTATGTTGTATTCAATTTACCATCACTAAGTTTCATTAACAATTATGATGAATATCTTCACATACATAATTCACATCACTATTTTTCCACAACCAGTGCCAAGATACCCCTCGATGATCTGCCGCACGGGGACATCACATTGCGCGTGCGCAACTACCTACTCGAGATCGTGATGACGCGCGGCGACTGCCACACCACCTGCGATAGCCACCACCTGGTGACGAAACCGTGCAAATACGGCGAGATTGACCTGCCGATCTACGTGAATCCGACCAGTCTACAGTTTCACGTCGACGAGTTGACCAACGTCCTACACATGCATGGACAGACCAAAGGTTACAACAAGCTGTGCTACTCTGACCCGTGTGTTGACAAAGCCCTCGAGTGTACACGTCACCAGTTCTCGTGGCCCGGGCGTCGCCGGAAGTTGCTGCGACAGAAGCGGACGACGACGTTCGACGCCGACGACCCGAGTGTGGACAGCGACGACGCCGTATACGCGGGGAGTGTACACGGAAAGACGACTGGACAGCGCCGGGCTGGTCAACATCGGTGGATGGCGCGCCGATGTCTAACGATGGACTTATAGCGCGGCACTTAGCATTGTGTTGACTCGGCGACATCCGGGCGTAATGTGTTATCACGACCGTCGAACGATCGTGAAAATAAAAACAGTCTTCACGTGCGTCATCACCTGATTACAACCTCGCATGATAACGTGCTTACGATTTTGTTTTACGTTACAATAACTATTTTATTTGACATTAAGTTAATGCACTTTATTATATTTTGTGTTCTTCCAAGTCTTAGCTGCTGCACATGTGGATGGACGCTGACATTTGATGCCAAGTAAGACGTTGACTTCTGCTTTGAGTTGATTTATCTCCATCCCTGTAAATTACGTTTCCATGTATTTATATTTTAAACAGTATGTCATCGATCAATAATGCGATGGGTGGTAAATGTACAACCTACCCTCAATATCAGAAGAAAGCAGAAGTTTGAAGTAGTCCGCAAATCTGTGCATTGATGTCAATAGAGTTTGCTTCATTTTCTCCATACGACTAATAGCAACATTTTCCGTACATAATTCTAAAGCTTTTTTAAACGTCAACAATGCTAGTGACCAAATAGTTGAATTTTCGCAAAAAAGACATTTTTCATGGAAGAGCTCTCATGTAACTGCAGTTATCAGCTCACACCACCGTAGAGAATCAAAACTATGAAAGGTAGCTAAATTTTCTTTTGTAAAAAGAACACATTTATTGTTTATTATTCGGGTGTGCATGGGGTTTCTGTTAGTGTTTATGCAACGCTGAAAGTAGCAGCACATTCTGTCGCCAATGCACATATGAAAATTAATGTGCTTTTCTATGACGGGTTATGATGTCATAACCGGACTAGCGTGATTACGATGGAACTGAATGTGTTGCCATTGTGACACGGTGGCCTTTCGAAGTTAGCTGACAACAATTTTAATTAAGTTCCTGTCTCCCCAAATTTTCGCAGTTTCTCGGTACCCGTTTGACATTTTCGACATGACCGATTGACTGCGCCCGTAACTGACAACCAACTGCGGCGATACAGAACGAATTGAATTTGCCAAAATCGTGAGGCGTGTACGGCCATGTCCGATTATTTGGACTACATCGTCGTCGTCTACTATGCATACAGCGGCAAGTTACCCACGGTGTAGCACTTTTATATAATAACAATACCCACGTCTACGTGTAACACAGCAGAAATGAAGACTCTGTATTCGCCAATTTATTCTGGTGATCGGACGAAATGTGCGTCCATTGCATATTGCCCAGAGAAAACATTCAAAAAGGACGTAAATGTGCGTACTGCGTGTACTGACGTATACTTTCTTTCAAACAAGAAAATGAACTGATATTATATTTTCGTTTAGAATTGTCAACGAGTGACTATCAAGATAACCGATTTTGTGGGTGGATGCTTAAATCATGTTTTACTACGGTATGCGTTATATGTTCAAATATATGACTGAACATCACACGTATAACAGGAACAAATATAGGTGAAACATTAAAAGAGTACTCCATTTCAAAATGAATTGAATATGTCTGGCTTATTTTGGAATAAAGCCTTAAACATCGTTTGTACATATGAAGAGAATGCTGGCTACCGTTTTAATTAATTTTGTGAATAGAGATTCATGTGTTACTTTTAAGTTAATGAACCTGATAATTAACACACGTCGTCCATGTTTATTACCAACAACAGGATTGCGTCGTTTGTCTGGAATTGCGCAAACTTTGTTTGCCATTATTGACAGTCTTCCTAACCCGGATGTAACACTAAAATACTGGAACAGTTTCAGTGCCCCCACCCAAACTGATCTGTGAATAGAAGTTCCCGATTTAAGAAATAGAGCCCACATGTAAAGAAAGATATTTACCTACAGTTCCAACGATATGATTGGTGCTACAGCTGGGTTGGCTGTGTCGCTATTTTCACTACGGATCAACAACAACTCTTGAAGAAAGCAGTCAAATGTGAAAGTACAATCCACAAGCTGCGTGAGGGGGCAGTGTGTCCGTACGCACCCCACAGCTGACGAATTCCGCTTATAGTTCCGCTAGATAAAAAAGAACAGCACAATGGAACGTCAAAATAAAACAACCTCCAGTACCACTCTCCCGTCTTCCAAAGTAAAACAACCTCCAGTAGCACTCTCCCGTCTTCCAAAGTAAAACAAACTCCAGTAGCACTCTCCCGTCTTCCAAAGTAAAACAACTTCCAGTACCACTCTCCCGTCTTCCAAAGTAAAACAACCCCCAGTAGCACTCTTCCGTCTTCCAAAGTAAAACAACCTCCAGTAGCACTCTCCCGTCTTCCAAAGTAAAACAACCTCCAGTACCACTCTCCCGTCTTCCAAAGTAAAACAACCTCCAGTAGCACTCTCCCGTCTTCCAAAGTAAAACAACTTCCAGTACCACTCTCCCGTCTTCCAAAGTAAAACAACCCCCAGTAGCACTCTCCCGTCTTCCAAAGTAAAACAACCTCCAGTAGCACTCTCCCGTCTTCCAAAGTAAAACAACCTCCAGTACCACTCTCCCGTCTTCCAAAGTAAAACAACCTCCAGTAGCACTCTCCCGTCTTCCAAAGTAAAACAACCCCCAGTACCACTCTCCCGTCTTCCAAAGTAAAACAACCTCCAGTAGCACTCTCCCGTCTTCCAAAGTAAAACAACCTCCAGTAGCACTCTCCCGTCTTCCAAAGTAAAACAACCTCCAGTAGCACTCTCCCGTCTTCCAAAGTAAAACAACTTCCAGTACCACTCTCCCGTCTTCCAAAGTAAAACAACCCCCAGTAGCACTCTCCCGTCTTCCAAAGTAAAACAACCTCCAGTAGCACTCTCCCGTCTTCCAAAGTAAAACAACCTCCAGTACCACTCCCCCGTCTTCCAAAGTAAAACAACCTCCAGTAGCACTCTCCCGTCTTCCAAAGTAAAACAACCCCCAGTACCACTCTCCCGTCTTCCAAAGTAAAACAACCTCCAGTAGCACTCTCCCGTCTTCCAAAGTAAAACAACCTCCAGTAGCACTCTCCCGTCTTCCAAAGTAAAACAACCTCCAGTACTACTCTCCCGTCTTCCAAAGTAAAACAACCCCCAGTACCACTCTCCCGTCTTCCAAAGTAAAACAACCTCCAGTACTACTCTCCCGTCTTCCAAAGTAAAACAACCTCCAGTACCACTCTCCCGTCTTCCAAAGTAAAACAACCTCCAGTAGCACTCTCCCGTCTTCCAAAGTAAAACAACCCCCAGTAGCACTCTCCCGTCTTCCAAAGTAAAACAACCTCCAGTACCACTCTCCCGTCTTCCAAAGTAAAACAACCTACAGTACTACTCTCCCGTCTTCCAAAGTAAAACAACTTCAAGTAACACTCTCCCGTCTTCCAAAGTAAAACAACCTCCAGTAGCACTCTCCCGTCTTCCAAAGTAAAACAACCTCCAGTAGCACTCTCCCGTCTTCCAAAGTAAAACAACCTACAGTACCACTCTCCCGTCTTCCAAAGTAAAACAACCTACAGTATTACTCTCCCGTCTTCCAAAGTAAAACAACTTCAAGTAGCACTCTCCCGTCTTCCAAAGTAAAACAACCTCCAGTAGCACTCTCCCGTCTTCCAAAGTAAAACAACCTCCAGTACCACTCTCCCGTCTTCCAAAGTAAAACAACCTCCAGTACCACTCTCCCGTCTTCCAAAGGAAAACAACCTCCAGTAGCAGTCTCCCGTCTTCCAAAGTAAAACAACCTACAGTACCACTCTCCCGTCTTCCAAAGTAAAACAACCTCCAGTAGCACTCTCCCGTCTTCCAAAGTAAAACAACCTACAGTACCACTCTCCCGTCTTCCAAAGGAAAACAACCTCCAGTAGCACTCTCCCGTCTTCCAAAGTAAAACAACCTCCAGTAGCACTCTCCCGTCTTCCAAAGTAAAACAACTTCCAGTACCACTCTCCCGTCTTCCAAAGGAAAACAACCTCCAGTACCACTCTCCCGTCTTCCAAAGTAAAACAACCTCCAGTAGCACTCTCCCGTCTTCCAAAGTAAAACAACCTACAGTACCACTCTCCCGTCTTCCAAAGGAAAACAACCTCCAGTAGCACTCTCCCGTCTTCCAAAGTAAAACAACCTCCAGTAGCACTCTCCCGTCTTCCAAAGTAAAACAACCTCCAGTACTACTCTCCCGTCTTCCAAAGTAAAACAACCTCCAGTAGCACTCTCCCGTCTTCCAAAGTAAAACAACCTCCAGTACCACTCTCCCGTCTTCCAAAGTAAAACAACCTCCAGTAGCACTCTCCCGTCTTCCAAAGTAAAACAACCTCCAGTACTACTCTCCCGTCTTCCAAAGTAAAACAACCTCCAGTACCACTCTCCCGTCTTCCAAAGTAAAACAACCTCCAGTAGCACTCTCCCGTCTTCCAAAGTAAAACAACCCCCAGTAGCACTCTCCCGTCTTCCAAAGTAAAACAACCCCCAGTAGCACTCTCCCGTCTTCCAAAGTAAAACAACCCCCAGTACCACTCTCCCGTCTTCCAAAGTAAAACAACCTCCTGTAGCACTCTCCCGTCTTCCAAAGTAAAACAACCTCCAGTAGCACTCTCCCGTCTTCCAAAGTAAAACAACCCCCAGTACCACTCTCCCGTCTTCCAAAGTAAAACAACCTCCAGTAGCACTCTCCCGTCTTCCAAAGTAAAACAACCTCCAGTACCACTCTCCCGTCTTCCAAAGTAAAACAACCTCCAGTACCACTCTCCCGTCTTCCAAAGTAAAACAACCTACAGTACTACTCTCCCGTCTTCCAAAGTAAAACAACAAAAGTAAAACTCCAGTAAGCAACCTCCGTCTTCCAAAGTAAAACAACCTCCAGTAGCACTCTCCCGTCTTCCAAAGTAAAACAACCTACAGTACCACTCTCCCGTCTTCCAAAGTAAAACAACCTACAGTACTACTCTCCCGTCTTCCAAAGTAAAACAACTTCAAGTAGCACTCTCCCGTCTTCCAAAGTAAAACAACCTCCAGTAGCACTCTCCCGTCTTCCAAAGTAAAACAACCTCCAGTACCACTCTCCCGTCTTCCAAAGTAAAACAACCTCCAGTACCACTCTCCCGTCTTCCAAAGGAAAACAACCTCCAGTACCACTCTCCCGTCTTCCAAAGTAAAACAACCTACAGTACTACTCTCCCGTCTTCCAAAGTAAAACAACTTCAAGTACCACTCTCCCGTCTTCCAAAGTAAAACAACCTCCAGTACCACTCTCCCGTCTTCCAAAGTAAAACAACCTACAGTACCACTCTCCCGTCTTCCAAAGTAAAACAACCTACAGTACTACTCTCCCGTCTTCCAAAGTAAAACAACTTCAAGTAGCACTCTCCCGTCTTCCAAAGTAAAACAACCTCCAGTAGCACTCTCCCGTCTTCCAAAGTAAAACAACTTCAAGTAGCACTCTCCCGTCTTCCAAAGTAAAACAACCTCCAGTAGCACTCTCCCGTCTTCCAAAGGAAAACAACCTCCAGTAGCACTCTCCCGTCTTCCAAAGTAAAACAACCTCCAGTAGCACTCTCCCGTCTTCCAAAGTAAAACAACCTCCAGTACCACTCTCCCGTCTTCCAAAGTAAAACAACCCCCAGTACCACTCTCCCGTCTTCCAAAGTAAAACACCTCCAAAGTAGTAGCACTCTCCCGTCTTCCAAAGTAAAACAACCTCCAGCACTCTCTCCCGTCTTCCAAAGTAAAACAACTTCCAGTACACTCTCCCGTCTTCCAAAGTAAAACAACCTCCAGTAGCACTCTCCCGTCTTCCAAAGTAAAACAACCTCCAGTACCACTCTCCCGTCTTCCAAAGTAAAACAACCTCCAGTACCACTCTCCCGTCTTCCAAAGTAAAACAACCTCCAGTACCACTCTCCCGTCTTCCAAAGTAAAACAACCTCCAGTACCACTCTCCCGTCTTCCAAAGTAAAACAACCTCCAGTACCACTCTCCCGTCTTCCAAAGTAAAACAACCTCCAGTACCACTCTCCCGTCTTCCAAAGTAAAACAACCCCCAGTAGCACTCTCCCGTCTTCCAAAGTAAAACAACCTCCAGTACCACTCTCCCGTCTTCCAAAGTAAAACAACCTCCAGTAGCACTCTCCCGTCTTCCAAAGTAAAACAACCCCCAGTACCACTCTCCCGTCTTCCAAAGTAAAACAACCTCCAGTAGCACTCTCCCGTCTTCCAAAGTAAAACAACCTCCAGTACCACTCTCCCGTCTTCCAAAGTAAAACAACCTCCAGTACCACTCTCCCGTCTTCCAAAGTAAAACAACCCCCAGTACCACTCTCCCGTCTTCCAAAGTAAAACAACCTCCTGTAGCACTCTCCCGTCTTCCAAAGTAAAACAACCTCCAGTAGCACTCCCCCGTCTTCCAAAGTAAAACAACCTCCAGTACCACTCTCCCGTCTTCCAAAGTAAAACAACCTCCAGTAGCACTCTCCCGTCTTCCAAAGTAAAACAACCTCCAGTAGCACATTCCCGTCTTCCAAAGTAAAACAACCTCCAGTACCACTCTCCCGTCTTCCAAAGTCTTGTCTGAGAAGAGCTGCGTTCGGACCTTCGATGGAAGGGAAATGTGCAATTGGAGGTGCAGAAACGCTCCAACTCGAAATTAACCACGAATGGGTAATAGAGTTCAACATGTTATAGAAAGATGGATCGTTATTTTGCGCAAATTCTCACACGACGCATCCGTGCCAATTGTACAAGTTAAGATGACAGATGAAGCTGATGGGGAATTACGTGACTATATGACAAGTGCGGTGAGCGGGTAGAGCGCGTGGCAATCGATAGCACTGTACATTTGTGTGTGTGTCAGAGTATCGAATCTTACATAAGGTGGCACACCCATCATTACCCGTGTGTTCATGAACACACATTAATTAAAACACCGTCGGTTCAGTTTTGTGTTGTTAGCTTATAAAGCACACGGAACTAACTAACGGGCAAGTAAAATTCTTTACTCAGAACGAATATTAGCGGAAATCGGCATCTTGGCAGATAGGCCTATTAGGCGGTGACCAAGGCATTGAATTGATGACTTCTTCAAAAATGTCATAATCCAATAGTTATCTTGTGAACGCTCTGTATTAGAACCATTAACGCACGTTAAAACCATATGATATGGTTGGCAGGTTACAACACTCACTATACCCTGTTATATCAGGTTTAGAATGGTTACTTAATAATTTGTTGACCAAAGGTTGCCATTTCTTTGACAAAATGTTCCATATTAGACCATGCATAAAAACGAATTGGCAGCTAAACCGCATTATGTAATCAGTGACCCACGTGTAGAAATGTTAACCAGGTTGGTAACATACGCAGAAGGCTTATGCCCAATTCTGTATCAAATTTGATATTCCCCAAAAGGCCAATAATGGGCACAACATATCATAGAGGATTTCATCTGGAGGTTGTGTGTTGTTGTCCATAGCCATCTGGATGTTCAATCAAGCTGGATACTGTTTGAAAGGGGCACCAGGAGCTAGAAAAGCGACCAACAACTAAATGTGCATTGGGATTACATTTAGGTCGTTCACATTCCCAGGCGAAGGTGTGACTATAGGAGTGGTTGAAATATTCGCTGACCCACTGACTTTTTTGAGTTACAGGTCCGTGTGACTGTCTACATTTTGGGGAACTAAAACATTTACAGCAGCATTCGTATCAGCTAATCGTCAAAATTGGCTGTTGTAAGAACCGAACTCTTGACTGTTAAAGCTGATATTCAATGAGATATAGCAACAGAACCAAACATTGTTTATTACGTACCAGAAAGGGTAAATTGTTATACAATAGCGTGAGCCACCAAATCACTGTTACGCGATGTTGATCTTCCTCGTGGTCTCTCGTCAGAGACGGGAGGTCCCATTATTTGAGGGGAGACTACACCATTGACAAATAATAATTACCCATAATAATTACCCTGAATTGTTTTCGCAAAACGCTGCGCACATGAAATGCGCACGTTTACTTAATGATATCAGTAACAAATCGCCCAGGACGTACCTAAAGGTAATGTAACGTAATTTTGGTAAATCAAAACGAGACGCCATCCGTAGTGCAAACATCGTATCTAAACAAACTACGCTGATTGGATTGTGGGAAAAAGGAGAAATCTGCGGCGTAAAGTTGAACCATCATATACAGGGGGTAGGCGGGTGTTTGGTAAATATTTCTTGCAATTCCATATATCTTTATTGGGTTTGTAACTTGGGGATGCGAGTTCAAATGCAATGCTGTCTCTGGCAGCTGCAATCGGAGTAGTCCAACGCAGGCCCGTATGAGAAGTAAAGGTGCAAT
This sequence comes from Paraescarpia echinospica, assembly GCA_020002185.1. Lineage (NCBI taxonomy): Eukaryota > Metazoa > Annelida > Polychaeta > Sabellida > Siboglinidae > Paraescarpia > Paraescarpia echinospica. The sequence goes on along the minus strand of CM034544.1, from coordinate 8,756,319 downwards.
GGGTGCGTACGCACCCCTCCGTTGAGGCAGTTTTATCTTCCCGTATCGTAAACATTGAAACATGTGACCAACAACATGATATGAGTGGCACATTCCACTAAAATATAATGGATAATTAGTTATATAACCACAATTGCGGTTATTTGGTTGAATAACCCATCTTTAGCCAACAATCAAAAATCTGACCGCCTACTGTGTAACCAATGTCTAATTTGCGATTTTTAACATAGATAGTAGGCCTGGTGTAGACAAAATAGTTTTTAGGGTAACTCTATGTGAAAGTTGATGTTAAGCAAAACGATGTTGATGTTACCCAAAATTAACCCAAAATCCAAATTGTGCCTAGCAAACGCCACGTACGATAACCGCTGATAAATGTGCACAAAATCTAAAGTTGTTGGAAATTTCTAACTCACTGATCGCATTCTGAAAAACACTAGTTAACAGTTGGTTAACAACATTATGGTAACAATTGTGAATTTTTGGAACCCGAAATTAGACCGAAAAAACTCCGGTTATGTTATGTGTGGCTTATGTAGAGAAACTTTAAGCTGATTTAGAAACGCGTAACATTGTAATTATGTCTTACAGAGCCATATTACGGTTTTGATAAAATGTATGTTATATTTTACATACAACTGAGAAACGTATATAGAGAATATCTAAAATAGTTCGCTGCTTGTAACAAATAAAGACTACGAAACTTTTTCTGAGCACTTTTCTCGTCCCTGGCCGCCCGTCTGTATATAACGAGGGTATATCAATGTCGGTGCGCTCGGATGTTTAATGTCAATAACTCTACACTAGTGACATCTTGCGAATCGACATTATATTATTGTTCTCGTCACCGGTCCCGTCTACTTGGTGCACAAAGATTACACTTTTGTAAACTGTTTTGAAAACACAAACATACCAACGTATTCATGGAAGATACATACAGTGCCTTGCATATATTAACGGTGCATCAACACATGAGCCTTTTATTACATTTATTTTTATTTTATGGAAAGAGTTTGAAGTGTTTGTAATTGTTTTAATCTGAGAATTAAATATTACAACATTATTAAATATACATATTATTATTACATATTATTATTATTAGTTATTATTATTATTATTATTACATATTACATATTACATATACATATTATTACACATATTACACATATTACATATTACATAGATATTATTATTATTAAATATTATTTACATATTATTATTACATATTAAATATTTTATATTATTAATATGCTATATATATATATTACATACATACATATTATTACATATTATTATTATTATTCACACACACACACACACACACACACTCACACGCAGTCGATTCAACAGCATGAACAGAAACAACCGCCAATACAACAACGGCACCGTTATCTAGTACAACGACAGTCAATGAATCAACAACAGCGGACCAAACCTAACAGACTATAACACTGCTACCCCCACTATCTCTGAACCTGCTACTGCTCCTTCTCCTTCCCTACCAAACCCACCATTTATATAATATTTAAAAACAATCGTAATGTAACTGTTAATATAAATATCCACGAACAGGTAACAACGACAAAGGTAAGAAAATTAAATAAAACAACAATGACAACAATTGCTGCACCACCTCCACTACCAATGTCATCGTCGTCGTCGTCTCCATAACCATCACAACCACCCTCCACCACCACTACGACCGTCATCGTCGTCGTCGTCTCCATAACCATCACAACCACCCTCCACCACCACTACGACCGTCAACGTCATCGTCGTCTCCATAACCATCACAACCACCCTCCACCACCACTAAGACCGTCATCGTCATCGTCGTCTACATAACCATCACAACCACCCTCCACCACCACTACGACCATCATCGTCATCGTCGTCTCCATAACCATCACAACCACCCTCCACCACCACTACGACCGTCATCGTCATCGTCGTCTCCATAACCATCACAACCACCCTCCACCACCACCACGACCGTCAACGTCACCGTCAGTTCCACAACCACCACAACCACCCTCCACCACCACCATGACCGTCATCACCACCGTCATTCCATTAACCATCACAACCACCTCCACCACCACTACGACCGTCAACGTCATCGTTGCCCCCATAACCATCATAAATTCACCTCCACTACCATTTTCATGATTGCCATTGCCATTGCCGTTCCCCATAACTATCAATACAACTACCCCCCACTAAATTACTACGACCGTAAACGTCATCGTCGTCTACATAACCATCACAACCACCCTCCACTACCACTACGACCGTCAACGTCATCGTCGTCTCCATAACCATCACAACCACCCTCCACCACCACTACGACCGTCGTCGTCGTCTTCGTCTCCATAACCATCACAACCACCCTCCAACACCACTACGACCGTCAACGTCGTCGTCGTCTCCATAACTATCACAACCACCCTCCACCACCACTACGACCGTTAACGTCGTCGTCGCCTCCATAACCATCACAACCACCCTCCACCACCACTACGACCGTCAACGTCGTCGTCGTCTCCATAACCATCACAACCACCCTCCACCACCACTACGACCGTCATCGTCATCGTCGTCTCCATAACCATCACAACCACCCTCCACCACCACTACGACCGTCAACGTCATCGTCGTCTCCATAACCACCACAACCACCCACCACCACCAGTACGACCGTCAACGTCGTCGTCGTCTCCATAACCATCACAACCACCTTCCACCACGACTACGACCGTCAACGTCGTAGTCGTCTCCATAACCATCACAACCACCCTCCACCACCACTACGACCGTCATCGTCGTCGTCGTCTCCATAACCATCACAACCACCCTCCACCACCAATACGACCGTAAACGTCGTCGTCGTCTCCATAACCATCACAACCACCCTCCACCACCACTACGACCGTCAACGTCATCGTCGTCTCCATAACCATCACAACCACCCTCCACCACCACTACGACCGTCGTCGTCGTCGTCGTCTCCATAACCATCACAACCACCCTCCACCACCACTACGACCGTCAACGTCGTCGTCGTCTCCATAACCATCACAACCACCCTCCACCACCACTACGACCGTCATCGTCATCGTCGTCTCCATAACCATCACAACCACCCTCCACCACCACTACGACCGTCGTCGTCGTCGTCTCCATAACCATCACAACCTCCCTCCACCACCACTACGACCGCCAACGTCGTCATCGTCTCCATAACCATCACAACCACCCTCCACCACCACTACGACCGTCATCGTCATCGTCGTCTCCATAACCCTCACAACCACCCTCCACCTCCACTACCACCGTCATCGTCGTCGTCATCTCCATAACCATCACAACCACCCTCCACCACCACTACGACCGTCAACGTCGTCGTCGTCTCCATAACCATCACAACCACCCTCCACCACCACTACGACCATCATCGTCGTCTCCATAACCATCACAACCACCCTCCACGTCCACTACCACCGTCATCGTCGTCGTCATCTCCATAACCATCACAACCACCCTCCACCACCACTACGACCGTCATCGTCATCGTCGTCTCCATAACCATCACAACCACCCTCCACCACCCCTACCACCGTCATCGTCGTCGTAATCACCATAACCTTCACAACCACCCTCCACTACCACCGTCATCGTCGTCGTCTTCTCCATAACCATCATAACAACCCTCCACCACCGCCACCACCGCCACCACCGCCACCACCGCCACCACCGCCACCACCGCAACAATCGCCACCACCGCCACCACCGCCGCCGCCGCCGCCACCACCACCACCACCACCACCACCACCACCGCCGCCGCCGCCGCCGCCGCCGCCGCCGCCGCCGCCACCGCGGCAGCGTGGAACTGATCAAAAGTTAGGTGGAACACTCACGGAATTCTGGCTACTTGCGGACACGCTCGATTGTGACCCCGTTGTCTGCAGTGAAGACCCGTTCTATTGTTGTGACAATCGCCTCTTTACTCGGCATGGAGCCTCCTTTCTTCACGAGCGTCTCCAGTTTATCCAGGTCGAAGTCAAGACTCGACTCTACCACGAGACTGCCATTGCTGTGGACAGAGAATGGAAGCCATTATATGACACAATAATGGGAAGGAACAGGAGATAAAGAGGTCTTAAATCGTACAATATCCAGTTCGTGGGATGGTTCAAATGTCGCTACACTTTACCCTGTCAGACCTGATCACTCGACCACCACCCCAACCATAACTCTAGCTCTAACGCTAACCCTGATTATTCGACCACCAACACGATCGATTGTTTTGTTGGAAGTATTCAACAACGCCGCAACTACTGCACGAAGACTACCCGTCCATCTATATTCAGCACTGACAGATGCGATGTATTCACTTTTCCAATCGAGCGTCCTGGTAGAACAGTGTATTGACAAAAATGCCCAACCTTCGAAACGACAGTAAGACGGTCGAAAAAACATCCTCTGGCATATTGAAAATTCTACAATGATTCATGTTTAATGGGGCCCATGCGTGCCACCGTACGGGGCGGAGGCGTACCATTGGGGCAGAACATCGCAACGTCAGCTAAGAAGATGGGGGATCTACTACTGCTGTTTCAAAACATGGGCAACTTTTTTTTCACTCCCCGTTGCTGGAGCCTTTCGGAAAAGATAATGACAATTAACAACGTATAAACAGGACTTAAAATCTAGAGGACAAGTCCAGGTGGCCTGTGGACAAGGAGGCCGTTCGACCTGTGTGTGTCAATAATATTATATAACCTTGCCTTCCGAGACATTAGCCAATTTTATTTAGAAATATATTGGCTACCAAACTCACTATATAGTTATCTGTCGTATGTGAGAAATAACCATTTGTGATATCTAATGAGAAAGACATGTTTATACCAGTACTTTCGCAGACTAACCTGAACGCATCTACAACGCAGTCTTTCACAGCTCCGTCGAATGATTTCTTTGTCTGAAACACGAACGTTTGCTAATTGTTAACTGATGTCATCAACACACGTAGATCACATTGCTACAAGTACCATAAGGCCTAAAAAATGCTTCATTGTGGTTCATACACAAAGTATACTGTTTGTATAAGTGATTCAGTGAGTGAGTGAGTGAGTGAGTGAGTGAGTGAGTGAGTGAGTGAGTGAGTGGGTTAGTGAGTGAGTGATTATGTGGCTGGGTGAGTGAATGAGTGAATATGATTGAATGTGTAAGTGAGTGGGTGAGGGAGTGGGTAGGTGAGTGGGTTGGTGAGTGAATGAGTGAATGAGGTGGTGAATGAGTAAGTAAGAGAGTTAGTGAATGCCTGATTGAAGTGTAAGTACCTCATAACTACGATACCAGTCATAGCTACAAGTACTTCGGAGATACGGTTCCCACCATTAGCCAATCTGGGCTACTTACTTTCGAACAAAAATCTTCCTGTTGTTTTCTGAATTCCACGGAAGTGACTTCTCCTAATTTGTTGTTGAACACTTTGTCTGCAATGCGGACCTTCGCTTCATGCGTTCCTGGAAAAAAAGTCACATCATACGACATATCAATCAGCACAAACAAACTTACCCGAGAGTATCGCTGTCATCAACAAGTTCTCTATTAGGCAACAGCGACGACAACGCCATGGCGTATCAAGAGTGACGACAACGCCATTGCGTATCAAGATTGTTTCACATGCCCTTATTCAGAAATGCATTATGAGGTAACAGTAACGTCAACACTGTGACATATCAAGAATGTTTCACATTTCCTTATTCAGAAATGCATTATGAGGTAACAGTAACGTCAACACTGTGACATATCAAGATTGTTTCACATTTCCTTATTCAGAAATGCATTATGAGGTAACAGTAACGTCAACACTGTGACATATCAAGAATGTTTCACATTTCCTTATTCAGAAATGCATTATGAGGTAACAGTAACGTCAACACTGTGACATATCAAGAATGTTTCACATTTCCTTATTCAGAAATGCATTATGAGGTAACAGTAACGTCAACACTGTGACATATCAAGAATGTTTCACATTTCCTTATTCAGTTTTCTGTTCCATTTGTTCATCCTCGATGCAATTAGAGTTATACACCAAAGAACTGTCGACATTAAACAACACTAGGAAGGATCGCGTCATAAAACTAAACATATTTAACACACGAGTGACACACGGTCTTGTCAATGTTAGGCGGTTAGGCGATGCTGCTGAGATCTTTAGCGCTAATAATATGTTTACGTTTTACATTATTACAAATAGAACAATGTTAGAATATTTAGTATCAAAATCACGGCACGTAACATTGTCCATTGCGCTTGCGCGCGCATGAGCAGTTCGCACTTGCCAACCCCATGATTTCAGTACGTGATACCGGTTTTACACTGTGTTTGGAAGGAACGATCGACAAAGCACAGTTGACACTTACCGACGTAACTCTCTTTGTCGTTGTCACGTGCTGTAAAGAGAATAGCATAGCGATAGAGTAATTGATAACGGAATATATTCATAACAACGACAACGAAAATACGCTATTGTCTAGGTAATGGTCATTTTCACAAAATAAAACTGGATACTGTTGTGCTGAAAGAAACAAATACTACTACTACCACCACTACTCCTACTACTACTACTATTACTACTACTACTACTACTACTTCTACTACTACTTCTACTACTACTACTACTACTACTACTACTACTACTACTACTACTGCTAGTGCTACTACCACCAGTACTACTATTACTACTACTACTACTACTACTATTATTATACTACTACTACTTCTGCAACAACCACTACTACTACTACTACTACTACTACTAGTAGTACTACTACTACTACCACTACTATTATTACTACTACTACTACTGCTAATAATAATAATAATAATAATATAAAAGCAGTTATACAATTAGCTTGCCAAGTGATCATAGCTATTAATATTACATAAGACTATGTCTCTATCAATCACATTATCACCTTAAAGTTTGTGTGCATGCTTGCGTGCGTGCATGCTTGCTTGCGTGCGTGCGACATGGGGGTACCTGCGTGACACATTTAAACACATACTAAACACACATTTACCCAAAACTCATAACAAAATAAATACATCAACATTCATTTATTCCTACTTTCAACCTCGCAATATGTTAATCTTCAGGTGACATATACTTACACGCCAGATAGATGGCGACTATGGCCAAGGCTACTACTTCTACAACCTTAAAGTTTGTGTGTGCCATATACGTACAGGCCAGATAGATGGCGACTATGGCCAAAGAGATAGCGATGAGCACAGAGAGGATGACGAGTGTGATGCACAACAGAAACAGCGATGACTTCTTCTTCCTGTCGTCTTCATTGCTTGAGAAGCTTGCCTCGCTGCCCGCCGTGTCTCCGAACCCTCCGGTCGTGTAGACAGGATACCGCGAGGCGACAATGCCGACGTTGTTGGACCGTCGCGCGTAGAACGGGCCTTGTGAGTCGGGAGTATGGTGGGCTGGGTAGGCCTCTCGGGGTAGGAGGAATTGCTGCAAGACAAGGACAGAGATCACTTTTAGTTTTCCCAGTGGTGGCTATGTAACATTTTGTCATAATATTTATAAAAAAAATCTGACATTTATTCGCAGTCACTGTCATCATGTCTTGATTTGCTGATCAAATTGAATAAAAATCACATTCCTCCAGCACTGATAAAACGCATCCATGCACAGTGCCCATCAATATTTATAAAATAACCAATTTTTTCTGCATGTAATAGTGCTATTTGAAAAATATGGCCCAACAAAAAAATGACTCCGGTAATTAATGTCTTCCAAATACACGTTATTTCACTGCCAGTGCATTCTGCCTCTGAACTTGCTCATATGCCTGGTCTATTGCGCTCATTTCACAAGAAAAGGATTCTTCAAATTTCAAATATAATTTTTTTTTAGGTATTATGTTTTCTCTAACACACCAGGAAGGTTTTCTGTGCTCTCACCCTGTAAGGTTTAAAGGCGTCAGACGACAGTTTTTGTCTGTCTGCCATTACCTAGAGAAAACGATTGAATGCGACATGTGAATGTTTTTGAAACACTTTTGTTGTGGACTATTTGATATTATGAATGTACGGCTGCATTAGGCCATTCACAAGGTATCTGAAAATACACGTTAGTCGCTCTCTTGTTCGCACAGTATGCTATTTTACAGAACGCATCAGTATTTCAAAATTCCTCACGATATTGGAACGAAAATCGTGGGTATCTGGTTTGGATGGACTTTTCTTCAAAACGAGCCATGACGTTTTCACGAACTGTCCACACTTCGAGGTGAGGTTTTTAATCATTAGTGTTACATATCCGTCCAGCACAGGATAGATCGCTATATAGTGTGGTCTCTGTGAACATGATGAAGAAAGGCATTCGCGTGGACTATTTTTTGTGGGAAGTTTGGAGGTGTTTATCGTGAATAATGTACAGTGAAACCTCGATTTACTCGATCGTGATAATAAAAACAGTCTTCACGTGCGTCATCACCTGATTACAACCTCGCATGATAACTTGCTTACAATTTTGTGTTACGTTACAATAACTATTTTATTTGACATTAAGTTAATGCACATTATTATATTTGGTGTTCTTCCAAGTCTTACCTGCCGTACATGTGGGTGAGCGCTGACATTTGATACCAAGTAAGACAATCACTTCTGTTTCGAATTTATTTATCTCCCTCCCTGTAAATAACGTTTCCATGTATTTATATTTTAAATAGTATGTCATCGGTCAATAATGCGATGGGTGGTAAATGTACAACCTACCCTCAATATCAGAAGAAAGCAGAAGTTTGGCGTAGTCCGCAAACCTGTACATTGATTATAATACAGTTTGTTTCATTTTCTCCTTACATCCAACAACAACATTTTCCGTACATAATTCCAGAGTTTCTTTAAACGCCAACAATGTTAATGACCAAATAGGTGAATTTAGGCACAAAAGGACATTTTTCATGGAAGATTTATTTATCATTTGGGTGTGCATGTAGTTTATGTTAGTGTTTAGGCAACGCTGAAAGTAGCAGCACATTCTGTCAACAACGCACAGTTGTCACAAACTCATAGTTGCACATATTATCATACACGCACTGATGAATTGTGCTCTTTTTTGAAGGGTTATGACGTCATAACCGGATTAGCGTGATTTCGACGGAACTAACTGTGTTGACATTGAGACGCGTTGGCCTTTCGAAGTTAGCTGACAACCATTTAATTAAGTTCCTGTCTCCCAACATTTACGCAGTTTCACGGTACCCGTTTAACAATTTCGCCTACTGCGCCCATAACTGACAACCAATTGCGGCGATACAGAACGAATTCAAGTTGTCAAAATCGTGAGGCGTGTGCAGCCATGTCCGATTATTTGGGCTACATCGCCGTCGTCTACTGTGCATACAGCGTCAAGTTACCCACGATGTAGCATGTTTATGTAATAACAATACATGCGTAGGTCTAGGTGTAACACAGGAGACACGGTTTCCCATTCGCCGAATTATTTTGGTGATCGAACGACCATGTATATCCACTGCATACTGCCCTGGGATAACATTCAAAAGGTACCCAAAGTGGTGTACGTACAGATGCGTACTGAGTGTACTGAAGTATACTTTGTTTCAAACAAGAAAATGAACTGATATTATATTTTTATTGTTTAGAATTGTCAACGAGTGACTATCAAGATAACTGATTTTGAGTGTGAATGCTTAAATCATGTTTTACTACGGTATTACATGTTTAACAAGATTTAACAAGATTTAACAAGATTGCCATCCAGAGAATTAACTCTAGATGGCAGGTGGACAAGGAAGCCCTTTGGCTTATCGAGAGTCCAACCCTTTTATCTACATATATCCAGCCCTTCTGAGGTATGTGTCGATTTTATTTTTAAACATATTCACACTACTAGCACCCACACAATCATCAGATAATCTGTTCCATTCATTCACAGTCCTTTGTGAAAATGAGAACTTTCTCACGTCTAATCTACACTGCTCCTTTACTAATGTAACTTCATGTCCTCTAGTCTTTCTATCTTTCTTAACTGAAAAAAACATATTTCTATCAATATTTTCATAACCATTCAATATTTTAAACACTTCTATCTGATCTCCTCTCAATCTCCTGGTCTCTAGTGTTGTTAAACCACATTCTTTTAGGCGTTTTTCATAACTAAGATCCCTCAGTTTTGGTATCATTTTAGTCGCTCTCCTCTGTACTCTTTCTAGCATATCTATGTCCTTCTTGCGGTATGGCCTCCACGCTTGTATACAATATTCTAAATGAGGCCTAACTATTGTTTTGTACAGCGGTATTATTAGTTCTTTTTCTTTATATGCTATATTTCGCCTAATCAATCCAAGGATTTGATTTCCTTTGAAGCTGCAATTCCACACTGCTCTGAAACCTTCATGTCAGCACTAATTGTCAGCCCTAAGTCTTTTTCTTTTACAGTAGTACTTAGTACAGTTCCCCCCATTGTATATTCTACATATTCGTTCCCATGTCCTGTGTGAAGGCATTTACATTTCCCAAAATTGAACAACATTTGCCACTTTTCAGACCATTTGATCAACCTGTCAAGATCATCTTGTAAATGCTGTCTATCTCCATCACTTTTAATCCTTCTAAACACTTTTGTATCATCTGCAAATTTCAACACCTTGCTAGCTATATCATCGTCCAAATCGTTTATATATATTAAGAATAATATAGGTCCCAGTACTGATCCCTGTGGAACCCCACTCAAAACTGATTTCCAGTTTGAAGCCTCCCCATCAACAACTACCCGTTGTCTTCTGTCAATCAGCCATTTTTCTATCCAGTTAATTATACCATTTCCTATGCCATGGGCTTTTAGTTTAAGCAGTAATCTCTGATGTGGCACTTTGTCGAAAGCTTTTTGAAAATCTAAGTAGATGATATCTACTGGTGATCCATCATCTACCCACTTAGTGATATCTTCCAAAAACATAACATATTTGTTAAGCATGACCTCGCTTTTAGAAACCCATGTTGAGATGGGTTTATCAAGTTATGTTTAACAAGAAAATCCACCATGTGATCTTTAATTAGTCTTTCTAATAATTTACAAATCACTGATGTTAAACTCACTGGTCTATAGTTCTCGGACTTGTTTCTCGAACCTTTTTTAAATAACGGTATAATGTTTGCTTCTTTCCATTCTAAAGGAACCACTCCCTCTTCTAATGACAAGTTGAAAACTGTTGCAAGCGGTATGCTAATTTGTTCTACAATTTCCACTAGTAGTTTGGGTGAAATACCATCCACTCCAGGTGATTTATTTTCCTTCATAGCCCTAATTTTCTTAGCTACCATTTCTGGGGTTATAATTAACTGTCTTAAATAGTCTGATTCTGCCCCCTTGAACTTAGCCTCTGGTACTGGCAGTGAACTAGTGTCTTCTCTGGTAAACACTGAACTAAAATACTCATTTTAGGTCTTCAGCCATTAAGAATCCTTCTGATATTATATTTCCAGCACTATCTTCTAGAGGACCGACCTTATCCTGAACTTTCTGTTTGCTTCGAACATACGCATAAAAACTCTTGCTGTCATGTTTTATATTACAAGCTAATTTATGTTCATAGCTTCTCTTTGAATTTCTAATTTCAGCTGTAGCTTGGTTTAGTGCTTCTTTATAAAGGTTGTAGTCTTCGTCATTGCCAGTATGTCTATAAGACTTCCACATCATTTGTTTATACTTAATTTTTCTAATGGCTTCTTTCGATAAGTATTTCTTTCTGGTCCGTTTCCCTTGTTTTTTGAAGGGAACAAATTTATCTACGATGCACTCTATTTCATTCTTTAAGATATTCCAGCATTCTGTTGCTCTCTTATTCTTCAGTGTATTATTCCAGTCTATCTTTGCTAAATATTTCCTCATTTCCTTATATCTTCCTTTGTGGAAATTTCTCCTCAACAGCTTTTTATTATTTCTTTCTGATTTTACTTTAATGGTAAAATGTATCTGGTTGTGATCACTACTTCCCAGAGGCTCACATAATTTAACATTGTCAACTAATTCATTCATTCATTATTTATGTTCAAATATATGACTGTACATCGCACCCACGACAGGAAAAGAATAGGTGAATCATTAAAAATATACTCAATTTCAAATTGAATTGAATTTGTCTCGTTTATTTTGGAGTAAAATCTTAAACATTACGTACGCATATGTAGAGAATGTGGTCATTCTTTAAATTGTTTAAAAATATATATAAATTCATATATGTTACATTTATGTTAATGAACTAATGAATAATTACTCCTTTTGAATGACAGTCTTTATGAACCGGATGTAATATTAGAAGAGATCAACACGCCCCTTAAATTGTGCTCCCAAATGAACTGATTTGCTACGTTCCATACTTTGTAAATACATTATAAATCTAAACAAATTTATTTATCTATACAGATCCACCATGGGCTGTATATCTGAACAAAATCATTGTTTTGCAAATGTTTCATTTAATTTCAAAACGGCGCATAGTTGACTCATGGATAACGTTGTCAAATGTGAAAATGATAACTAGACATGAAACGGTGGAGCGCGCATTGCGGGCTTTGTACTTACACCACGCATCCATGCCCTTTTTACAAGATCAGGCGGGTAAAGTCATTGGGGAATTACATAACTATTAACAACTGTTATTGAACTTAAATACTTCTTCCCACCATCACTTAATTTCTGCTGCCGCCAATTACGGCATAGCATACATGTGACAGATCACAATTTCTGCATAACTTCAGTGGCGCCACCTTTGGAATGAATGAAAATTAAAAATAAGTACAATTCAAAATAAATACCTTTTTGGTTTTATTTCAAATAGACTGCCAGTTGATGGTCCAAAGAGTCGTACGAACACAGAAAGAAGCCAGTGGATATCGGCGCTTGAGAGGAGATCAACTTACAATGTCCCAAAGTCAGCGTATTGCAATATAGATGTAAAGGCGCGATGGGACAGTAGGTAGGACGCCGGATAATCGATAGCACCGAGGTTCGAGTTCACCTGTTACAGTGTTGAAGGTTAGATAAAGTAGTTCATCCACCATTGCTTGCTTCTTTGGGAACATACATTCAAACACCATCGGTTCTGTGCGTGTTGTTAGCTTACCAAGACCATCCTGTGGCAAGCGACACTTGGAAGAACCAAAGCAGGAAGACCAGTAGCAACTTACATGGACTGCTTAAAGGAAGATGTGGGTCTAGAGACGGAGGAGCTGAAGACGGCAATGGCAGACAGAGGGATCTGGAGACGGATGATTGAAGCCACTAATGTTCGACCCCAGTGGCCGACATGTGTGAGTGAGTGAGTGAGTGAGTGAGTGAGTGAGTGAGTGAGGAGTGAGTGAGTGAGTGAGTGAGTGAGTGAGTGAGTGGAGCTGACCAAACACACCGAACTAGCGGGCAAACAAATGAAGAAATCGGAACGAATATTAACGTAACTACATAGTGGGTTGGCCTAGTGACGCGGGAACGAATTTCGGCACCACGCCGCCTATTACTGGGGAGGGGGCAGATCACAATATGTCTACCCTCCAAATGCACACACCTTTCACAGTCGACAAAAATACACCTTAATCGTCTCATAAAATTTACATTTCCACCCGCCATTGTTGAACCCGCCACAAAAACTAGCATTCACGCTCACATTTAATTGGGGCCAGAACCATATGTCTCCCCCCAGATAAATTCCAGGGGGCATCGTCGCTGCTACTGCGAGCCTATGTCATTGCATCATCGCTCTACTCTGTTAAAGCAAGTCAATAAGTCTACAATGGTGACATGTGGCGAATCGACGTTATTAGCGCTCTGCAATCATCCCCTCTAGTGTCTATGTCAGGGAAAATAATGAGTTGTGTGAATTGTTCTGGTCTCGAAAATACAGTAACGCGCATTGCAATTGATGTGTGCACGACTGGCGCACCATTAACTGAAACCAAAAATACCTGTGCAAATCGAACTCAGCGCCTTGAATGCCTTGGCTAGGCACGTAGCGGCGACAGACGCATTATCATTATACTCATAATATTTGTCTTTGCCATCGTCATTATTAGTATAATGACACCATCGGCGTCGACATAACGGGGGCTCAGATGGGCGGTCGGGCAATCAGGCCCATCCTCAAATAGGCTTTACGAAAGGGCGTTTCGACATTTTATGCACAGCTCCAGATCTCCACATTATTTAGTAAACAACGATTGCACCCCTTCAGGTTCATTAGAAACTTCCGATTGCACCCTTTTTTTAATAAATATTGGGGGCTAATGTTATCTCCAACCCCCATCTAACTACCCTCCGCCCCAGGTTCTGACACCTATGTAAAAAGATGGTACTCGAAAACACTGATTATTCCAGGATTACGTAGTGAATGTGCACTACCTGTCCTGCTGGTGGCAGCACTAGGTGTTTCGGTTGAAACATGACCTGTCTTGCTCGGCTACTAAATCATAATTAGTTGTGCTGTTGAACAATTTTCGACGCCGCGCCGCCGTATTTGCTGTATTTTTCGCCGACGCGCCGCCGCGCCGCCGTAGCTTCATCTCTTCAGTTTCTTCGGCTCGACACTGTCACTATGTTATCAGTAGCATGAGCATCGACTTATTAGGGATAGTGGTTTGTATGTGAATAAGCATGTACTGGACATAGTGTATTCATTTATATGTGAAGTTGTTTTTATCATGCAGTCGATTTACCTTTAGATGTATCGATTTGGCCGTCACGGACGGGTGTTCGTCACGTTGTAGATCGTCGTGGATGATGGCCACGTTCAATTATATGCCACTTGTTTGACAAGTCTTCATCGTTGTGTATTGTTTGGCACTCCACGACTATCACTTCAACGATCGTCGGCCACTGTTGGCCAATTTATGCGTTCAGTCACTTAAAACATATAATAATAATTATAACGATAGCCGTAAAAAGGCATACCTCAAGTTGTAACACCAACACTCTGCTCACGTTCGCTTGTCAGTCAAACTAGCATGCTACAGGAAATCCCCAAACAGATTAGTCTGTAAATCCTAGAGAAAAATATGATGTAACAAGAACTAATTCGGAGCAACGAAACGAAAAGTTTTATTTCTCAGAAAAGCTGAATATCGTACAATGAAATATTTCTTTCAAAGCTCACGCATTTCATAACAGACATTTGATATGCAATGTTGATGAACATGTATTGATACATATACGTAGTAATAGTATGTATACGATGTAACCGGGTCTACTATCTTGACCAATGACTTGATATAATAATAATAATAATAATCTTTATTGATACATAATGTTAAGTATAGCACAGATGTAGCAGTAATATGAAACATGTATACATTACGTATCAAATGGAACGAAGCAACACATTGCTTGTGTTCCTTATTCATGTCATATATGCAATGAAATCTATGATTTGTGTAAAAAAAAAAAAAAATAATAAAAAAAAAAAAAAAAACATCTATGCAATGTTGAAGAACATGTATTGATACATATACGTAGTAATAGTGTGTATCCTATGTAACCGGGTCTACTATCCTGGCCAATGAGTGAATATTGTGATAATATTCATATTCTAAACAATTTACATGCACACATACCCGGATAGTAATTGACCAATACCAGCGCATCAAGACATCCTCGTGATTATGATATTTAAAAAGTACACCTAATTCCACAGAGACAGGCAAGTTCAGATAACGACGTCAGCTTACCATTAATATAACTACCAAAGGTACAGTTATGCAAATTAACAGCGATTGGGGACACGATGCTCATTGGCAACTGAATACGTACACGCATGCACACACGCACATACACACTCGCACAAACATACCCGCACACGCACGCACATACGCACGCAAACACACACAAACACATTTGATACTACATACTATAATGATAATCACGATGAACAACCGCATATGTACATGTATATATAAACTTACGATGCCATTAATAGTTACGTTACTCATTCAATAGTACACGTCTACATCAAATCTGTTTTCGTAATATTGTTAGGTGCAGAAAATATAGAAAGAGTTGTTGTAGAATACTATGTTGTAGACTCTTTGCTGTGAGAAAGCAAACTATTTATTTGATTTGTAATATGTGGTGTCAGCGACATAAAGACAACGTATAACTAAATAAAACAGTTGCGATGGTGGACGCGCTATTGTTTCATTCGGTAAGCCCGCAACGTTAAGAGAAAAGGTGATACATAGTATATTTTAAAGATATTGACTGATTACTTGGTACGAAAATGTTAATCTGTATATTTTCTTCAAGCATTATAAGTAGTAGAAGTAAAGGCCGCCACTTAGGATTAGTAGAGATAAAGGTATAACTTAGAGGTGAGAAAGTATTCATTCTTCCGGATGACGGCGAATGAATGAAACATAGTATTTAATATTATGGTGTTGTTGTTGAAATAATTGCTGGTCATGGAATTCCTCATTTAGTTGTTGTTTCTGTTTCTTGTGATGTATCGGTTGTTGTTTCTGGTTCTGGTGATGTGCCGGTTGCTGATTCCAGTGATGGTGATGTACTGGTTATTGTTTCTGGTGATGTACCGGTTGCTGTATTTGGTGATGGTGATGTACCGGTTGCTGATTCTGGTGATGTACCGGTTGCTGTATCTGGTGATGGTGATGTACCGGTTGTTGTTTCTGGTGATGTACCGGTTGCTGTATCTGGTGATGGTGATGTACCGGTTGCTGATTCCAGTGATGGTGATGTACCGGTTATTGTTTCTGGTGATGTACCGGTTGCTGTATCTGGTGATGGTGATGTACCGGTTGCTGATTCTGGTGATGTACCGGTTGCTGTATCTGGTGATGGTGATGTACCGGTTGTTGTTTCTGGT
The DNA here is from genome assembly GCA_020002185.1 of Paraescarpia echinospica. Lineage (NCBI taxonomy): Eukaryota > Metazoa > Annelida > Polychaeta > Sabellida > Siboglinidae > Paraescarpia > Paraescarpia echinospica. The sequence goes on along the minus strand of CM034544.1, from coordinate 8,739,397 downwards.
GATGTACCGGTTGCTGTATCTGGTGATGGTGATGTACCGGTTGCTGATTCTGGTGTTGATGGTGTTGTACCAGTTGCTGATTCTGGTGTTGATGATGTTGTACCAGTTGCTGATACTGGTGTTGATGGTGTTGTACCTGTTGCTGATTCTGGTGTTGATGATGTTGTACCGGTTGCTGATTCTGGTGTTGATGCTGTTATACCAGTTGCTGATTCTGGTGTTGATGGTGTTGTACCAGTTGCTGATACTGGTGTTGATGGTGTTGTACCGGTTGCTGATTCTGGTGTTGATGCTGTTGTACCGGTTGCTGATTCTGGTATTGATGGTGTTGTACCAGTTGCTGATTCTAGTGTTGATGGTGTTGGTGTTGTTGTTGCCGTAGGGTTGTTGGTTGCTGTGGTTGTTTCTCCTGATTGATCGGCAGATGATGATCCTCCACCCGAACCTTGACTACTTGAATCCTCTGAAGCAGCTGGCGTACTTGTTGCACTGCCACTGGCAGCTGGAGTTGTCGATTGGTCTTTATCTTCTGAGAAATCGTCAACCTCAGTCAGTTCGTTTTTAAACTCGTTGGTGGTGAAAAATTCGACTTTGTTGTTCACGAGCTTCTCCATCACGACGGAACGAATACCGGTGATGTCGGATTGTTTGTGTGAATCGCGGGCCAATTCCTTCATCGTTTTCGTATTCAAGCGGATCGTGGCGTTGAAGTAATTATTTCTGGAAACCATAACAAGTCGCATGAGTACGCGTGAAGTTGTGGTTATGCACACATTCACTTACTAAACATTATAATCACGTTTGTATTTGTATGAAGACGAACACTACAATTACACGTCATCAAGCAATACAACACAAAACATGATTGTATCAAATGTATTGACGCAATGAACACGATCACGGTTCTACTTCGTCGTTTTATATACTTGATATTTAATTTACAAGGGTATATTTTCACGATGAAATAATGGTACTAATAATTATTATTAAAAATAATGTTATCTTAAATCTTACTCACACAACTCGTTACGTGCATTTGAGTGATGACCGAATATTATGTTCAGAGGTGTGTGTAAGGGTTTGTAAATCATCAAATAATATACGACTGGCGACTGCGTATCGTGCGAACTGGAGTTCAATTTAAACATTGATCGTGCATGTAATGTTCCACTTACTTTTTTGTTGTCATCTCACAACCTTCGAATGAGTCTCCGTACACCTTCTTGATCTGTGAAGCAAAATGAAATTGTTATAACAAATATATTTATTTTAGAATATAACTGAAACTATTGTTACAGTTA
>CM034544.1:8690662-8737096 GCA_020002185.1 Paraescarpia echinospica | reverse complement strand
CACTCTCCCGTCTTCCAAAGTAAAACAACCTCCAGTACCACTCTCCCGTCTTCCAAAGTAAAACAACCTCCAGTACCACTCTCCCGTCTTCCAAAGTAAAACAACCTCCAGTACCACTCTCCCGTCTTCCAAAGTAAAACAACCTACAGTACTACTCTCCCGTCTTCCAAAGTAAAACAACTTCAAGTACCACTCTCCCGTCTTCCAAAGTAAAACAACCTCCAGTAGCACTCTCCCGTCTTCCAAAGTAAAACAACCTCCAGTAGCACTCTCCCGTCTTCCAAAGTAAAACAACCTCCAGTACCACTCTCCCGTCTTCCAAAGTAAAACAACCCCCAGTAGCACTCTTCCGTCTTCCAAAGTAAAAAAAACCTCCAGTACCACTCTCCCGTCTTTCAAAGTAAAAAAATCTGCACTACCACTCTCCCGTCTTCCAAAGTAAAACAACCCCCACTAGCACTCTCCCGTCTTCCAAAGTAAAACAACCTCCACTACCACGCTCCCGTCTTCCAAAGTAAAACAACCCCCAGTAACACTTTCACGTCTTCCAAAGTAAAACAACCTCCAGTACCACTCTCCCATCTTCCAAAGTAAAACAACCTCCAGTACCACTCTCTCGTCTTCCAAAGTAAAACAACCTCCAGTACCACTCTCCCGTCTTCGAAAGTAAAACATCCTCCAGTACCACTCTCCCGTCTTCCAAAGTAAAACAACCTCCAGTACCTCTCTACAGTCTTCCAAAGTAAAACAACCTCTAGTACCACACTCCCGTCTTCCAAAGTAAAACAACCTCCAGTAGCACTCTCCCGTCTTCCAAAATAAAACAACCTCCAGTACCACTCTCCCGTCTTCCAAAGTAAAACAACCTCCAGTACCACTCTCCCGTCTTCCAAAGTAAAACAACCTCCAGTACCACTCTCTCGTCTTCCAAAGTAAAACAACCTCCAGTACCACTCTCCCGTCTTCGAAAGTAAAACATCCTCCAGTACCACTCTCCCGTCTTCCAAAGTAAAACAACCTCCAGTACCTCTCTACCGTCTTCCAAAGTAAAACAACCTCTAGTACCACACTCCCGTCTTCCAAAGTAAAACAACCTCCAGTAGCACTTTCCCGTCTTCCAAAATAAAACAACCTCCAGTACCACTCTCCCGTCTTCCAAAGTAAAACAACCTCCTGTGGCACTCTCCCGTCTTCCAAAGTAAAACAACCTCCGATACCACTCTCCCGTCTTCCAAAGTAAAACAACCTCCAGTACCACACTCCCGTCTTCCAAAGTAAAACAACCTCCAGTAGCACTCTCCCGTCTTCCAAAGTCTTGTCTGAAAAGAGCTGCGCTCGGACCTTCGATTTAAGAGAAATGTGCAATTGGAGGTGCAGAAACGCTCAAACTCGAAATTAACCACGAATGAGTAATAGGGCCCACCATGATATAGAACGATAGATCGTTATTTAGCGCTTATGCTCACACGGCGTATCCGTGCTATTTGTACAAGTTAAATGTGTGTGTCAGAGTATCGAATCTTACGTCAGGTGGCACACCCACCATTACCCGTGTGTTCATGAACATACATTAATTAAAACACTGTCGGTTCGGTTTTGTGTTGTTAGCTTATAAAGCACACGGAACTAACTAATGGGCAAGTAAAACTCTTTAATCAGAACGAATATTAGCGGAAATCATGGACGGCATACTGGCAGATAGGCGTATTAGGCGGTGACCAAGGCATTGAATTGATGACTTCTTAAAAATGTCATAATCCAATAGTTACCTTGTGAACGCTCTGTATTAGAACCATTAACGCACGTTAAAACCATCTGATATGGTTGGCAGGTTACAGCACCCACTACATCCTGTCATATCAGGTTTAGAGTGGTTACTTAATAATTTGTTGACCAAAGGTTGCCATTTCTTTGACAATAAGTCCCATATTAGACCATGCATAAAAACGAATTGGCAGCTAAACCTCATTATGTAATCAGTGACCCACGTGTAGAAATGTTAACCAGGTTGGTAACATACGCAGAAGGCCACACGTAGGCTGTTGTCCAATTCTGTATGAAATTTAATATACCCCAAAAGGCCAATAATGGGCACAAAATCTCATGGAGGATTTCATCTGGAGGTTGTGTGTTGTTGTCCATAGCCACCTGGATGTTCAATCAAGCCGGATAATGTTTGAAAGGGGCACCAGGAGCTAGAAAGGCTACCAACAAGAAAATGTGCATTGGGATTACACTTAGCTCGTTTACATTCCCAGGCGAAGGTGTGGCTATAGGAGTGATTGAACTATTCGCTGACCCACTGACTTTTTTTAGTTACAGGTGCGAGTGACTGTCTACATTTCGGGGAACTAAAACATTTACAGCAGCATTCATATCAGCTAATCGTCAAATTGGCTGTTGTAAGAACCAAACTCTTGACTGTTAAAGTTTATACTCAATTAGATATAGCAAGAGAACCAAACGCTGTTTATTACGTACCAGAAACGGTAAATTGTTATACAATAGCGTGAGCCATCAAATCACTGTTAAGCGATGTTGATCTTCCTCGTGGTCTCTCGTCAGAGACGGGAGGTCCCTTTATTTAAGGGGAGACTACACCAATTCCCACCTCTCTGTTTTTTTTAAAGTCCGAACATTGGAGGACTTAGAGTCGCAGTTTACTGGGAGACATATTTTGCTACGTCGCAGTTCGTTGTGGGAGGACGATGGAATGTCTCGTTCAACGTGGCCAGTGTTGCTACCTTCCGCAGTATTGTGGATACGAACATCGTTCTCTCTCGAGTGTACCGTGTGCGGTTTGATGTATCGGCGGTTGCGCCAGTAGACACGACCACTGGGTAGTTTCACATGATAGTCGCGGTGTCGGCCAATTCCGACGATCACGCCTACTTTATCCCACTTGTTTGTAAGGGGATTTTGCAATCTTACTTGTGCGCCAGTGCGTAGCTGTGGTAGAGGACGGGATTGCCTGTTGTAACGCTCTTCGTCCCGTTTTTGGCCGCAGCCAGCATCCTGCTTATCCGCCACATTTTGTCACTTGCTTGCAAACGATTGTCGGTGTGCGGCTACTGCCGATCGCAGTGGGTGTCCAAAGAGGATTTGTGCAGGGGAGAGGCCACCTGCACGAGGAGTATTGCGGTATTCTAGAAGTCCTAGGTGGACATTCTCATCGTCCAGATCTCCATTAACGGTTGTTGTTGCAATGAGTTTTTTCATTGTTTTCACCGCAGCCTCGGCATGTCCGTAAGATTGGTGATAATGTGGTGTGGATGGTGCGGGACAAACGCCCCGGCGTTTTAAGAACTGGTTAAACTCACGAGACGCGAACTGAGGACCACCATCAGATATAAATCGCACTGGGACTCCAAGCTCCACGAATGCACGTCGACATGCATAGATGGTGTGGCGGGATGTAGTCTTACCCTTTGGGAAATGGAAGACCATAGGCCATCCTGAGAGTTCAGCAGTTGTACTGACCGCTGTCGTGAAGTCACCAAGCTGGTTGATAAGACCCATAAAAGATCGTAATTCTGTCAAGCAGGTTGGTGTAGGGAAGTAGGCGATTGCTTTAAGCTTTTCCGGATCTGTGCTGACACCTTCTGCGTTGATTTTGAAGCCAACGTAATTCACCTCATTTTCTGATACCTTGAACTTGTCGGGGTTCAGTGTGATGCTGTGCTCTCGACAACGGAGCAACACTGAGCGAACTCTTTCGATGTGTTGCTCAAAGTTGTCATCGTTGTTTAAGCCGGCGATCGCTATGTCGCCACGTCTGCAATATTCATCGCCGGCTGAGGACAGTCCCATGGGGCTTCTCAAGAAGAGATAATGTCCCCAGGGGGTTAAGAAAGTCGTGAGTTCTTGGCATTCGGGCGAGAGTGGTATCTGCCAGTACCCTTGTTTTGCGTCTAACGTCGTGAAGTATCTTGACCATGGTTAGATGTTGGAGACAGCTTCTTTTTGTGTCTTCATACGATGAATTGATCGACGAACGAATTTGTTAAGACATGTGAAGTCCACACAAAGACATATACCCCCTCGTGGTTTTTGGCACTACCACGAGCGAATGACACCATCTGGTGGGAACGTCTCCCAATGGCTTGATAATGTCTTGTCTTTACATCTGGTCGATATTTGCTTTGACTTCACCACGCCATGCGAAAGGAATGGGGCGAGTGGCAGATATTGCAAAAGTCTGAACGTTCTCGTTCAAGTGGATTTTCATTGGTTCACCCAACATTGTCTTCATTTGGTCACCTGTGTCGAATAGGTCTCTGGATTCTTCAAGTAAGTCATTGTGCTTGCGTGTTCGCGTGTCGGATGACTCGTGTTCTGTATTAATCTTTTTTTGGCGATTTTGTTTCGCGTGACCGTCTTATGGCAAGAATTGGTTTGGGATAATCGTTCGGCACGATTCCTAAGTCTCAGCAAACATACCAAGCCAGCAGAAGTGCCTTTTGCTCTTTGCAGATAAAAACCGTCTCTTTCGTATATTTGTCTGCTGCATGAATGTGGAAGTCTACTGTGCCAGTACATTCGAATGATGTACCATTAACAGCAATGATTGTGTCTTTGGGCGGGGGACATGTATTTCCGATGTCTAATCCTATTTGTTTTAGGATATCAAGCCCTACAACAGTGGCTTCGGCCCCTGTATCTGGTGTTGCCTGTGCTGTTGTGATGAAGCTATCATCAGCATTATGATGAAGTTGTACCTTACTGCGCGGGGCGCGACGGTGTTTTTTCTTCCCCAGAATATCCAGCACACGAATCTGACTCATTGCGGTCGATCGACGTGTACTCTTATTCTGTGGATTGTTCTGACGGCAACACGTAGCCCAATGACCCTTTTTCATACAGACTGAGCATACACTGTGTCGTGCAAGACATTCATCTCTCGTTTTATGAGCCGATTTTCCACAATAACCGCATCTGTGGATATGTTTTGAAGTGGCGTTATTCCTGGTTTTACTACGTTGCCAGATTTTCTTGTCAATTCTGTCTATCTTCGTATGGCCTTTGTCATTGTTTGCAAGTGCAGCTTCGTCATTCCTTGCTGATACTTCACTCCTGCAGATATCAACTGTTGTCAGTAGAGAAGGGGGAGGCGTGATTACTAATAACTTTCGTCTTGTTTCTGGGTCACGAATTCCCGATATAATTCACGTAGTAAGACGATCGTCTAAGCACTGTTGGCAAAGGCCTGCGTTGTTGGCAATTTCCCGCAAGTTCATGTAGAAGTGGTCAAACGGTTCGCCTTCTTCTTGTTTGCGTTCTTCTAGTGCCAACCTGTCCAGTGTAACATTTCGGTTGGCTCGGATGTGTTCTTGGATTCGGTCTAAGATCGCTGTGACGGCTATACCATCATTATTGTCTATACCGATGGCTAATTGCAATGTAGCACGCATTTCAATACAGAGGCTAGTGCGCAACATTGCTCTCTGTTGGCGTCCTGGAAGACAGTCGAGCTGTTCTAACTCCACGAAATTTTCCCATGATCGCCTCCATGCTGCTAGTTCTCGTAGTGTTATGTCTGTTGCCATTGGCTCCGGCGGTCTAGTTTTAGCGTGTTGGCCGGTACGTACGTACGCAGGACGTTGGTCACGGTGTCTGTTTGTTGAGTCTCTGGACCATTAGACTCACCATTGGCGCCGTTGCTGTGTGCGCGCGAGGGTGATTTATGGGCGCATATGTCGAGGGTCTCGCAGAATAGACGCATCGATAGTTCATATCTTTCATCGCGTGCGCGCTCCCGTTCCTGTTCTCGCTGTTCACGTTTGTTGTCCCGTTCTTCTTGTTTAGACAGGAATGTCGCAAGCCAGTCTGGTGCGATTGTGTCACCGCAGTGCGGACTTTGGTGAACGTCAACGCTTGTGGCGCGCTCTTGCGGAGCTTTTGATAGGGCCTTTGATAGCTCCGCTTCTACATGTTGGTAAACAAAATGAATTTTTGCAAACAAAATTACCAATATCTGGCCAAAACCCGAAATTAAACCGAAAAAAACTCCGGTTGTGTAATGTGTGGCCTGATTTGGAAACGCGAAACATTGTAATTATGTCTTACAGAGCCATAATACGGATTTAATAAAATGTATGTCATATTTTACATTAAACTCAGAAAGTCCAACAAGCCATATCATAATCAGTAACGTATATAGAGAATATCTAAAATGGTTGGCTGCTTGTAACAAATAAAGACTACGAAACGTTTTCTGAGCACTTTTCTCGTCCTTGGCCGCCCGTCTGTATATAACGAGGCTATATCAATGTCCGTGAGCTCGGATGTTTAATGTCAATAACTCTACGCTAGTGACATCTTGCGAATCGACATTATATTCTCGTCACCGGTCCCGTCTACTTGGTGTACACAGATTACACTTTTGTAAACTGTTTTAAAAACTCAAACTTACCAACGTATTCATGGAAGAAAGCGCATACACCGTCTTACATATATTAAAGGTGCACCAACGCCATCATATTCGTCTTCATCACCACTATAATGTTCATCTTTTTAGGTACAGTTGTTTCCAGCGCTCTGCGCCGTTCTATTAACTGAATAGTCTAAACATATATATATATATATATATATATATATATATATATATATATATACATATTATTGTATTTAGAATTGAACGATCATATGAGGTCTCATTCAAGTAGTCAGTATTTTTTAGAACAAACCAACATTTTCTATGATGGCACTGAGGGTTGTCACTGCCAAGATGTTTGTCGTCCTCAATCTTTCATTTATGTCTCAAATAGAAACAGGGCCAACATTAAAGTGATCTCCGAGTCACAAGGGACAAACAGTTCCCAATGTTGAGATACAGGTATTTACACCAAATATACCATACCATGTCTGCCCACTCTGGGTTTTGAACTCAGAGCGCTGACATAGGGTTAGGGTTAGGGTTAGGCGGATGCACCAACGACCTACATTAGGTTTACATTATCGGACTAACGTCGTCGTCACCAACATCATTGTCAGCATTTTAAATTATTATTAGTATTGATTATTACGGCTTATTTGTATGTTGATGAAAATCTTTATCCAGTAAGTGCGCCAACATCGCGTCCATCTAAAGGCCGCCCGTGACCAAACAACACCATGGCACACGGACACCTGTCGGGAATGTGCTTGGTCGGCGACAAGTTGTAATATTGGGTCGCAACGGTGTGCATGGACACTGCATGGGCGATTTTGTAGCGACATGTCGCAGCCCCTACTGCCATCTGATGTCAGCTAGGATTACTATTACGAAAAGTGACGCCACCTATGGAATATAGTGAGTTCCCCGCCGACTACCAGTTGCACAGAACGCCGTTGTGTTTCGCCTTTTTCCACACGTCTGTTTGCCGCTTTGAGAAAGAAAACAATGTCCACTACAATTACCGATTTGATAACCACAGGAGAACATGGAATCTATGAGAGATCTAGCATTATCCATGGTAGCATTGACGTCGCTGGGGCAGCGCAGAAGAAAGGAAAAGGCAAGACAAAACCGTAAACGCAAGCAGTGGGTCAAGGCTCATCTGCTCGCCCGTGAGCAGCGTGGTGCATATGATAATCTTTTACAGGGGTCACGGGAAAATTGTATAGATGTATCCCGCAATTTCTCACGGATGACACCAGAAGTTTTCACGTTCCTACTCGATCTGATCAAGTCTGCGATTGAGAAGCAAACGACTCGATATCGTGCTCCCATCTTCCCCTCTGAACGACTGACCAATACCCTACATTTTTTGGCCACTGGTACGTATGTGACGTCAGTGGCCAGGCGACTGCTGATTGAATGAGGTATATTGTCGGTGTTGCGGGGTGTCGCCGACCAAGGACCGGTCGACGAACACTGCATTTATCGCGTCTTTTGTTACACGGCCACAATCGGGGATAGTCGATTTTGGAAAGTCCCTTAGTCGCGGACTAAAGCCTTGTCTTTTGTTGTTAGAACTCCGGACGCTGCATTTTCCTTAGTCGGCGACACCTGCCGACACCCTGAGACACGATTTGTCGCCGACTAAGCAATACAAATCGGTTTATGACCGCCGGCCTTTAGTCGCCAATTAAGGCCTTGTCTTTTGTCGTAATAACTCCGGACACTGCATTTTCCTTAGTCGGCGACACCTGCCGACTCCCTGAGACACGATTTGTTGCCGACTATGCTACACAAATCGGTTGGTGACCGCCGGCCTTTAGTCGCCAATTAAGGCCTTGTCTTTTGTTGTAATAACTCCGGACACTGCATTTTCCTTAGTCGGCGACACCTGCCGACTCCCTGAGACACGATTTGTTGCCGACTATGCTACACAAATCGGTTTATGACCGCCGGCTTAAACTGAATCCACCAGTTGTAACCTTTTCTGCGTCCACGATCTGCCACATTATTTTCATTATACATTGTCGCTTCGAGACAGCCAGTCTTACAAACCTAACACTGTCACAATGTTTAGTTGTCTCACTATAGTTTTGTTACATTTCATCATCATAGATGAGAATTTGAAATTGTGTTACTTCCTCGACGGGCCTACGACGAAATGTCGTGCTATGGCTCGGCTCAAGATTATTCAAGAATCGTCACAGTTACAGGCATAAAAGCATAAAAGCCAAACGAATGACACATCATTGATGAATGTAGAAAAACACAAGAAACAGACTACTCAAATACTTATTCAACAAAGAAGAAATGAAACGAAAATGGACGTTTTATTTCAGCTGCGTCAGCTGAATTTCACACAACAAAGTGAGTTATATCAAAATACACATTTTTAACACATATATTTTTGTATATTAAAAAAATGAAAGTCTATTGATATCTGCATCTACATTCTGTAAATATGATTACATCCAGTAGGGCCTATTATCCTGGCCACGCACGCACATACGCACACACACACGCACGAACGCAAGCACGCATACAAGCAAGCACACACATGATATGACCATCAATTATAATTACTATTAACAATCATATATATATATATATATATGTATATATATATATATATATATTACATTATTATGTATATAAGTATATATAATAATATATACATATATACATATTATTATACGACGACCTCTCTGTACATTCATTAATGATAAGCACTACCATTTAACGTTTTGATTATAACTTTCTTGGTTACCTTTTACATGTTAGTATGACCAGGTTAAAGTATGTAATAATTGATTCGTTAGTATACCACGTCGGTGTTGTTACCGCAAATTGGCTCAATACGACTGAAATTGCGTAACATCCATATGAGAAAGAGAATAAACTGATTCTTCCGAAGAATTTGAAATTAGTAGAACAGTGATTTAAAGACTGCCTTAATGCTGGCATAGTGAACATATTTTCAGATACAATTGCTTTATAAGAGACATACAGACATGGAGAGAGAGAAGAGAGAGAGAGAGAGAGAGAGAGAGAGAGAGAGAGAGAGAGAGAGAGAGAGAGAGAGAGAGAGAGACAACAAGCAATTGCTTTGCCACTTATCATCAGCAGACGAACGCGCTGTATGGAAATCTCTCCGTCAATGTGATCACATAAACATCCGGTAGGTAGAGCCACAAAAAGTACAATTCACTTACATTGATATATATTATTTACACACCCATATACTCGAACCTTTGCCCCAAACGTTACACCACAAACTCAGGGGAACTTTATCGCCGTGCCTTGTAGTCAGCAGTAAACCCGAACGTCGCTTTAAGGTGACCTCAGTAATACAGCTACCTTGCAAGTACGGTCATCCTATAGAGTGCCCCGAACTGTTTCCGTAAGAGTAAAGAATAAGAATGTAGTCTCGCGGTTCTCTCGTTATTCCGTTTGGCGGAGTCGGGAGGTTGTCCTTATTAGTAAGACTTACCTATATGCCTTTTTATCGTATGTTCTCTTTTTTAGCAAACGACTCGATCACGTGTATATAGTCACAACCACGTGTGGAATATTTATCCAACTACCAGAACAAAACAACATTTGGATAAATATTATGTTAATGATTAAGTAGTAGTAACGTCAGAGTCGGTGGTAGTTTGGTCGGGTGCTGTTGTTGTACCGGCTGCTGTTGTTGTAATGTCTGCTGTCGCCGTATCGTTAGCAGTAGTGACATCTGTCGTTGTAGCGTCACCAGGTAGTTGTGTAGTTGTCTCTTCGGGTGAGGTTCCTGTTGTCACTGCGTCTGTTGTTGTGGCTGGGGAGCTGGCCGGTGTTTCGGTTTGACTTGAAGTTGGTGACGAAGTTGAAGCCGTTGTCTCTTCAGTTGAGCTTCCTGGTGTGCCTGCGTCTGTTGTTGTGGCTGGGGAGCTGGCTGCTGTTCCGGTTTGGCTTGAAGGTGGTAACGAAGTTGAAGCCGTTGTCTCTTCAGTTGAGCTTCCTTGTGTGCCTGCGTCTGTTGTTGTGGCTGGGGAGCTGGCTGCTGTTCCGGTTTGGCTTGAAGGTGGTAACGAAGTTGAAGCCGTTGTCTCTTCAGTTGAGCTTCCTGGTGTCCCTGTATCTGTTGTTGTGGCTGTGGAGCTGGCTGCTGCACCAGTTTGATCTGTAGTTGTATCTTCAGGTGTTTGTCCTGTTGCTCCTGCGTCTGTTACTGGTGGTTGCGTCGTCGGTGTTGCTGTTGTTGATGTTGCTGTTGTTGGTGCCGTTGTTGTGCCGGTTTGGTCTGAATCTGAAACTGTTGTGTCTCTAGATGTCGCTCCTGTTGCGTCTGGTGTTGCTGCTGTTGTTGGTGTTGTTGTCATAGGTTTGTTAGTTGCTGTGGTTGTTTCTTCTGATAGATCGGGAGATTGTGATCCGCCACCCGAACCTTGACTAGTTGAATCCTCTGGTGTACTTGTCGAACTACCACTGGCAGCTGAAGCAGTCGATTGTTCTTTATCTTCTGAAGTCTTGACCGAGAAATCGTCAACCTCAGACCGGTCCTTTTCAAACTCGTTGGTGGTGAAGAATTCGACTTTGTTGTTCACGAGCTTCTCCCTCACGACGGAACGAATACCGGTGATGTCAGATTGTTTGTTTGAACCGCGGGCCAATTTCTTCATCGTTTTCGTATTCAAGCGGATCGTGGCGTTGACGTAGTCATCTCTGGAAACCATAACACGTTACATGAGTACGCGTGAAGTTGTGGTTATGCACACGTTCACCCACAAAACATTATAATCACGTCTGTATTTGTAGGAAGACGAACACTACAATCACACGTCATCAGGCAATACAAGACAGAACATGATTGTATCAAACGTAATGACGTAATGAACACGATCACGGTTCTACTTCGTCGTTTTATATACTTGATACTTAACTAACCAGGGTATATTTTCACGATGAAATAATGGTATTAATAATTATTATTAAAAATAATGTTATCTTAAATCTTACCCATACAACTCGTTTCGTGCATTTGAGTGATGATCGAATATTACATTCAGAGATGTGTGTAAGGGTTTGTAAATCATCAAACAATATACTACTGGCGACTGCGTATCGTGCGAACTGGAGTTCATTTTAAACATTGATCGTGCATGCAATGTTCCACTTACTCTTTTGTTGTCATCTCACAACCTTCGAATGAGTCTCCGTACACCTTCTTGATCTGTGAAGCAAAACTAAATTATTACAACAAATATATTTATTTTAGAATATGATTGAAACTATTGTTACAGTTACACAGAGTTTATTAGAAGGCAAAATAAATATGTAATGCATATTAAAATATGTCCTTAGATACTTCAGTAACTTCCGCAAACAATGTAATTTCCAAATAAAAAATATAATATCAGCTGTTCAAATGAAATCTAGGGTTTCTTACGGCGTCGCAGTAGGCGCTCTCTGTGGCGGCCGTCGCCTTCATCCAAGTGCGTAGGCGGAAAGACACTGAAAGAAGGACATAATTGGTCTTCAATACCGTCAAATGATTAAACACGCACACACACACACACACACACACACACACACACACACACACACACACACACACACACACACACACACACACACACACACACACACACACACACACACACACACACACACACACACACACACACACACACACACACACATACACACACACACACACACACACACACACACACTCACACACACACACACACACACACACACACACACACACACACACACACACACACGCGCGCGCGCGCGCAAATGTACACGCACACAAACACACATACACACGCACACGCACGCAAACACACACACACACAGAAACACACATACACCAACGCGCGCACACAAACACGCATACTCACACGCACGCACACACTTACACACACTGACACACACGCAAACACACAAACACACACACACACACACACAAGCACACACACAAGCACACACACACACACAAGCACACACGCACCCACCCGCACATACACACACTCACGCACACCAACAATTCAACAGCGTGAACAGAAACTGCCGCCAATACAACAACGGCACCGTCATCTAGTACAATGACAGTCAACGAATCAACAACAGCGGACCAAAACCTCCACTAGCTCTAACACTGCTACTGCTTCTACTCCTTCCCTACCAAACACAACATTTATATAATATTTAAAAACAATTGTAATATAATTGTTAATACAAATATCCACGAATAGGTAACAACGACAAGGGTAACTAAACTAAATAAAACGACAATGACAACAGCTGCACCACCACTACTACCAACGTCATCGTCATCGTCATCACCATCACAACTACCCTCCACCACCACCACCACCGTCATCGTCGTCATCATCACCATCGCAATCATAACCACCCTCTACCACCACTACCACCGTCATCGTCATCACCATCATAACCACCCTCCACCACCACTACCATCGTCATCCCCATCGCCATCATAACTACCCTCCACCATCACTACCACCACCGTCACCATAACCACAATCATCACTGCCACCACCGCCACCACCGCAACAACCGCCACCACCGCCACCACCGAAACAACCGCCACCTCCTACACCACTGCTCCCACCACGAGCACTACCACCGCGGCAGCGTGGAACCGGTCAAACGAAACGTGGAACACTCACGGAATTCTGGCTCCCTGCGAACAAACTTGATTGTGACCTTGTTGTTTGCAGTGAAGACCCGTTCTATTGTCGTGACTATTGTCTTTTCAATCGGCACGGAGCCTCCTTTCTTCACAAGCGTCTCCAGTTTATCCAGGTCGAACTCTAGACTTGACTCTACCACGAGGCTCCCATTACTGTGGACAGAGAAGGGAAGCCATTATATGACGCAGTAATGGGAAGGAACAGGAGATAAAGAGATCTTAAACCATACAATATCCAGTTCGTGGGATGGTTCAAATTTCGCTACACTTTACCCTGTCAGACCTGATCACTCGTCCACCACCCCAACCATACCTCTAGCCCTAACGCTAACCCTGATCATTCGACCACCAACACGGTTTTTTGGAAGTATTCAACAATGCCGCAACTACTCCGAGAAGACTACCCGTTCATCTACAGTGTATATCCATCACTGACAGATGCGATGTATTCGCTTATCCAATCGAGCGTACAGGTAGAAACGTGGATTGACAAAAATGCCCAACCTTCGAAACGACAGCAAGACGGTCGAAAAACCATCCTCAATCATATTGAAAATTCAACCATGATTAATGTCTAATAGGACCCATGTGTGCCACCGTACGGGGCGGGGGCGTACCCCGGGGCAGAGCATCGCAATGTCAGCTAAGAAGACGGGGGATCTACTACTGTTGCTTAAAAAAAGGGCAACTTTTTTTCACTACACGTTGCTGGCGGCTTTCAGAATAGATAATGACAATTAACAACGTATAAACAGGACTTAAAATCTAGAGGACAAGTCCAGGTGGCCTGTGGATAAGAAGGTCGTACGACCTATGTATGTCAATAATATTATATAACCTTGCCTTCCGAGGCATTTGTTAATTTTATTTAGAAATGTATTGGCTACAAAACACACCATATATTTGTATGTCGTCTGTGAGAAATAACCATTTGTGATATCTAATGAGAAAGACATGTTTATACCAGTATTTTTGCAGACTAACCTGAACGCATCTACAACGCAGTCTTTCACAGCTCCGTCGAACGATTCCTTTGTCTGAAACACGAACGGTTGCAAATTGTTAACAGATGTCATTTACACACGCAAATCTCAATGCTACAAGTACCCATAGGCCTAAACAAAATGGTTCACTGTGGCTCATACACAAAGTATAATGTTTGTATAAATGATTCAGTGAGTGAGTGAGTGAGTGAGTGAGTGAGTGAGTGGTTATGATTGGATGTGTAAGTGAGTGGGTGAGGGAGTGAGTTGGTGAGTGGGTTGGTGAGTGAATGAGTGAGTGAGGTGGTGAGTGTGTAAGTGAGAGAGTGAATGAATGCCTGATTGAAGTATAAGTACCTCACAACTACGGTACCACTCATAGCTACAAGTACTTCATAGATACTGTTTCCACTTTTAGCCAATCTGGGCTGCTTACCTTAGAACAAAAGTCTTCCTGTTGTTTATCGAACTGCACGGAAGTGACGTCTTCTAATTTGTTGTTGAACTCTTTGTCTGCTATCCGGACCTTCGCTTCATACGTTCCTGGAAAAAAACGTCACATCATACGACATATCAATCAGCACAAACAAACTTACCCGAGAGTATCGCAGTCATCAACAAGTTCTCTATTAGGCAACAGCGACGACAACGCCATGGTTTATCAAGAGTGACGACAACGCCATGGCGTATCAAGATTGTTTCACATTTCCTTATTCAGAAATGCACTATGAGGCAACAATAACGACAACACTGTGACATATCAAGAATGTTTCACATTTCCTTATTCAGTTTTCTGTTCCATTTGTTCATCCTCGATGCAATTAGAGCTATACACCAAAGGACTGTCGACATTAAACAACACTAGGAAGGATCGCGGCATAAAACTAAACATATTTAACACACGAGTGACACACGGTCTTGTCAATGTTAGGCGGTTAGGCGATGCTACTGATATCTTTTGCGGTAATAATATGTTAACGATTGACATTATTATAAATAGAACAATGTTAGAATATTTAGTATCAAAATCAGTTAAAGCATAGTGCGATAATTTGCAGGGAAAACACGAATACACCGCCTAAAACTTGGTAACTTTTTAAGACGTATGTGGTCACGGCACGTAACATTGTCCATTGCGCTTGAGCGCGCATGAGCAGTTCGCAATTGTCAACCCCATGATTTCAGTACGTGATACCGGTTTTACACTGTGTTTGCAAGGAACGATTGACAGAGCACAGGTGACACTTACCGACGTAACTCTCTTTGTCGTTGTCACGTGCTGTAAAGAGAATAGCATAGCGATAGAGTAATTGATAACGGAATATATTCATAACAACGACAACGAAAATACGCTATTGTCTAGGTAATGGTCATTTTCACAAAATAAAACTGGATACTGTTGTGCTGAAAAAAGCAAATACTACTACCACCATCATCACCATCATCACCACTACCACCACCACCACAACCACCACTACTACTACTACTGCTAGTGCTACTACTGCTACTACTGTTACTACTACTACTACTTCTACTACTACTGCTACTGCTACTACTACTGCTGCTGCTAATACTAATAATAATGCTACTACTACTACTACTGCTACTACTACTACTATGGCTACTACTCCTACTACTGCTACTACTTCTACTACTACTACTACTACTACTACTGCTGCTGCTGCTGCTGCTGCTACTACTACTTTTACAACTACAACTACTACTACTACTAATAATAATAATAATAATACTGCTACTACTACTACTACTACTACTACTAATAATAATAATAATACTGCTACTACTACTACTACTACTGCTACTACTACTAATAATAATAATAATACTGCAACTACTACTACTGCTACTACTACTTCTACTACTACTACTACTAATAATAATAATAATATTGCTACTACTACTATTGCTACTACTACTTCTACTACTACTACTATTACTACTACTACTACTACTACTGCTACTACTACTTCTACTACTACTACTAATAATAATAACAATAATAATACTGCTACTACTACTACTGCTACTAGTACTACTGCTACTACTACTACTACGATTACTACTACTACTGCTACTGCTACTTCTACGACTACTACTACTACTACTACTACTACTACTACTACTACTACTAATAATAATAATAATACTGCTACTACTACTACTGATATTACTACTACTACTACTTCTACTGCTACTACTGCAATTACTACTACTACTACTACTACTACTACTAGTACTACTACTACTACTAATAATAATACTGCTACTACTACTACTGCTACTACTGCAACTACTACTACCACTACTACTGCTACTGCTACTGTTACTTGTGCTACTACTACTATTACCACTACTACTATTACTACTACTACTACTACTGCAACTACTACTACCACTACTACTGCTACTGTTACTTGTGCTACTACTACTATTACTACTACTACTATTATTACTACTACTACTACTACTACTACTTCTACTACTACTACTACTAATACTAATACTAGTACTACCACTAATAATACTACTACTACAAACTCCACCACTACTACTGCTAGTGCTACTACTACTACTACTACTACTACTACTACTACTACTACAGCTAGTGCTAATACTACTTCTACTACTACTACTACTACTACTGCTAGTGCTACTACTACTACTGCTACTGCTGCTGCTGCTACTACTACTACTACTACTACTACTACTACTACTACTACTACTACTAATAATAATAATAATAATAATAATACTACCACTGCAACAACAATCACTACTACTACTACTACTACTACTACTACTACTTCTACTACTACTACTAGTACTAATACTAGTACTACCACTAATAATAATACTACTACTACTACCACTACCACCACTACTACTGCTAGTGCTACTACTACTACTACTACTACTACTACTACTACTACTACAGCTAGTGCTAATACTACTTCTACTACTACTACTACTACTGCTACTGCTGCTGCTGCTGCTACTACTACTACTACTACTACTACTACTAATAATAATAATAATAATACTACCACTGCAACAACAATAACTAGTACTACTACTACTACTACTACTACTACTACTACTACTACTACTACTACTACTAATACAGTTATACAAGTAGCTTGCCAAGTGATGATAGCTATTAATGTTATATAAGACTATGTCATCTATCAATCACATTATCACCTTAAAGTTTGTGTGCATGCATGCGTGCGTGCATGCTTGCTTGCGTGCGTGCGACATGGGTACCTGCGTGATACAGTTAAATACACATTTAAACACACATTTAACCAAAACTCATAACAAAATAATTATATCAACAATTACTCATTCCTACTTTCAACCTCGCAATATAATAATCTCCAGGTGCCATATACGTACAGGCCAGATAGATGGCGACTATGGCCAAAGCGATAGCGACGAGCACAAAAAGGATGACGAGTGTGATGCACAGCAGAAACAGCGATGACTTCTTCTTCTTCTTCCTGTCGTCACCATTGCTTGAGAAGCTCGCCTCGCTGCCCGCCGTGTCTCCGAAACCCCCGGTCGTGTAGACAGGATATCGCGAGGCGACAACGCCGACGTTGTTGGACCGTCGCGCGTAGAACGGGCCTTGGGAGACGGGAGTACGGTTGGCAGGGTAGGCCACTCGGGGTAGGAGGAACTGCTGCAAGACAAGGACAGAGACCACTGTTAGTCTTCCCAGTGATGGCTATGTAACGTCTTGTCATAATATAAGAAAACGTAATACAATCTGACATATATTCGCAGTCACTGTCATCATGTCTTTTTATTTGCTGATCAAATTCTGTAAAAATCACATTCCTTCAGCACTGATAAAACGCATCCATGCACAGTGCCCATCAATATTTACAAAATAATCACGCTTTTCTGCATGCAATAATGTTATTTAAAAAAAGGCCAAACAATTACTCCGCTAATTAATGTCTTCCAGATACACGTTTTTTCACTGCCAGTGCATTCTGCCACTGAACTTGCTGATACGCCTGGTCTATTGCGCTCATTTCACAAGAAAAGGATTCTTCAAATGTCAAATATCACTTTGTTCTAAGTACTATGTTTTCTTTATCACACAAGGAAGGTTGTCTGTGTTCTCACCCTGTAAGGTTTAAAGGCGCCAGACGACAGTTTTTGTGTCTGCCATTACCTAGAAAAACGTCGTGATTTAAATGCCGATTGAGTGTGACATGTGAATGTTTTTTAAACACTTGTAGTGGACTATTTGATATTATGAATGCACGGCTGCATTAGGGCATTCACGAGGTATCGGTAAATAAACGTTAGTCGCTCGCGTGTTCGCAGAGGATGTTATTTTGTAGAACGCTGCAGTATTTCAAAATTCCTCACGAGATAGGAACACAAATCCCATATTATTTCAGTAACCGCAAAGAATAGGAAAATAGTCCCGCTAATACGATCACCTCGCCGCTCGGGTCACTTTTTATCACTACCGAGCGTGACCGTAATAGCAAGGGTCCACTGTACTGCGCGAGCCAAGCAGGTCAACATTGAAGGGAGCGTAGTGGTTAAGCGGAAAAAGGTCACGAAAGCCTTCCGTTCCCGCTGTTTGAAAAGAGAACGCGTAGCAAAAAGGCATCGATTTATTGTATACAGTAAGGGGAACGGGTATTCGTCGCGTCGTCACGGTTGGATGCATATCTCGCAAGTTAAAACTGGCGTCTACCAGCGCTGTGCGATATTTACCGGCACCCTTAATGCTGATACTAATAAAAAAGCTATCGTATGTCGTAAATATCCAGTAACGAGAAACATACGTAACGCAGCTTTGCTTTGGTGAAACCCTTAGAGGCATTAGTTGGTAATATGTCACGCATGACTTATTTTGACCACACCCTTTGTCTACGACCTCACCCCGCCCTATTGACGTGTTATGTTCAAGGAATCGCCAGTTTGACGCAGTTAGGTTTCTTTGCATTACAACAGTCCTATCTGCATGTGGGTATAGCGAAGGCGTCAGTGGATATCAGCACCAGATCATTGAACTGACATGGGCGTATTGTCGCGTACTTTTGTTATCCCGTTTGCGTACAAAACGTTCAACATTCCGAACATTAGAAAATAAGCTCTGTTTGCAGTCGTTACCGTTTCGTACCACTGCCGGATATATACTGAGTATTCTGGCCGGTTGCTGCGCTGATATTAAAATGTTTTGTATGCTTGTTTGATTATTTACCTTTCTAATAGCCATGGGTGATGGAACTGTCATTGGCTACTTCAATAAACCCATAACGTCCTGAAGGTAATACTGTAATTATATAGATAATATCCAGTTGCAACAGGAGCAGCAGCGGCGGCGGCAGAGCGAACGGCAATAAGTAGAATAATAACAATGACAATCCACTTGAAAGAAAATGTTATATGAATAAAAAATTTGGATAACTATTATCATACTGGAATTCAAATACTATTCTTCATGGAACCCTTTTTAACAGTTTGGTACTGTCACAGTTTGGTAAGTTATCGAGGTTACTGTTCATCATAATCGAATAAATCGTACTCTAACATAGGACTTAAAGTATATTGGGATGTAGCATACATGAAGCAAGACAGTCTAGTTTAGATGTATTTGAGCTCCCCCACCCCGCCCCTTTCAACGCTTCATAATGCTAGCCAATACACCGCGATAACATGTCTTTCCTTTTGAGAAAGACCCCCTTTTACGTACATTTCTATTCTGTATTTTAGCATGTCTGTATTGACTTATAGTTCCCACATGCATAATTAATAATAACAGGTAACATCAACATGTCCATGTTTATGTACGTTTAACGTATGTTATGTTCCGTGTGTCACATGATAGCTGGGCGGGAACAATCGCCGAGCTGTCAATCAAGCGCACCGGGGGCAAGTCATCTACTGCGGTTTCGCAACATGGGCAATTTCGTTCACCCCACCTTGCTTTTGTTTTCGGAAGAGACAATAACATTAATTTGTCACCTTTGTATGGTGATCGCGTCAGAAGAAATACGAGATCGTACATAAGGAAATGCTAGTCGCTCAGTGACCCCACAGAAACAATGCCTTTGACCTACAAGAATCCGTGCTGGAGCTGCATTAGCTGCTGCGAAACACATTATCCTATGATGGCTTAAGCGCCATTATCGTCTTGTGCAGGCGGTGCACGAGATTGCACGTTAATTATTGCAATTACAGGAAGCATTTGATAATTCTTTGTTGCATTGAAACATCCACTTTGCATTAAAATTTACTTTTGGATGGAAACTGTCAGAACTTACATATCAATCAATGCTATTCATCTGATTTTGACAGCTAAATGAGTTGACACGTTTTAGTTTATAGTTATTACGTAGCGCTTACCCAAAGACCCACACCTCTACGTAGCGCTTCGATACACTGACCAGGGAACCCCACTTCAAAGTGTTATGCGCATCGATAACTATCTAAAGACACACAACCCCTATATAACACTTCGTAGCCTGGCCGGTGGCTCCTACCATTAGCCTTGCGTACGTTATGGTTGGCACATTATATTGTCACCGAAAAAAAGTACGTCTGGTGTTTTATTGAATTTCTTGCAAGGTGGTCCTTCTCATAAAGTGAGCGATAATAGGAGCTGACCGTGTTTGTGGTGAGCCAATCGTTGTGTTTCCCTGCATGATTGCTGCTCCAGTTATACTCATCGTTGACGTCACGTTCGTTCGCGGCTGGGCGAGACTTTCCGTAATCCGTGCGCCTTGCCATAGCGATTTTCTACAAACAATCAGTTGTCATATCAGTGAATTATATCTACATCGCGGACCTCACTATTTCTACATATTATATATTGTGATCGTCTGGATGGAATCTAGCGAGATGTATTTGATTTGAAATATTTCTTAAGCACAATAACACAAACAAAGAAATTAATTTCTATACATTCTCGAATATAAACATATAGCAGGACTGTACAAGCGTAACCATGTTTTATAAATTGAATACCAGTTTTGTAGATATTGAATTAACATGAACTGTGATTATTATCATAACATTTTATTCAAACAACAATTTTGTACAAGAATTAGTGTAATAATAAGTGGTCCAGCTTAGACCTTAACACACACAAAGGCACCCATAGGCACCCACACGCACCCACACGCACCCACAGGCACCCACAGGCACCCAAAGGCACACACATGCACCCACAGGCACCCATAGGCACCCACAGGCACTCACAGGCACCCACAGGCACCCACAGGCACTCACAGGCACCCACAGGCACCTACAGGCACCCACATGCACTCACAGGCACCCACAGGCACCCACAGGCACCCACAGGCACCCACAGGCACCCACAGGCACCCACAGGCACCCACAGGCATCCACAGGCACCCACAGGCACTCACAGGCACCCACAGGCACCCACAGGCACCCGTAGGCACCCACAGGCGCACACACACACACTCACTCACACGCACACACGCACGCGCGCACGCGCGCTCACACACACAACGCACACACACGCGTGCACTCGCACACGCACGCACGTGTAGAACAGGCACATCACGTGCACGTACGCCAAAGCACACACACACACACGCACGCGCGCGTGTATCGTATTACATTATTTCGTTACACTCTACGTTGCTTTCCCATAGTTGAACAAAACGCGTCTCTCTGTGCAATAGACTTTTATTTCTAAATACCTGTCACAGCAGACGATACTCAAACCTAATTGTTACATTTATTGCACGCGCAGCGTAGTTCACAAGTGTCAAACTTTCCCGTCGCGCCGAAAGTACTGGTATGTTAATAACTGCAGCATTCAAAGGCAGCGCCACATGAGAAGGACGTTAAATCGCCATAAATGACGTGTCTCGCCTCGAACAATGGGCGCTCCCTCCAGGCGCCTCTGCCCATGAGAGATGTACACCGGTTACCGCTATCTAGGTGATGACTTGGATACGAAATTGTGATACATTTGTATCATGACAACGGGGCATTGTTCGTGTCCCGAGTCAGACCAAAATCACCGGGGGTAAATGTAGGAGGTGAACTGGCGTGAGTGAACAGGGAGTGCATCTTGGAGGGGCATAAGGTGATAACTAATCTAGTTGTGTCTCCAGATAGGGTAGAAGTGCGGTGCTTAATGTATCATCAGAAGGTTGTATTTCCGTGTTCAGTTACGTGATGAGCGCAGATACTGGTAGGAACAATGGCATCACAGCGGGCCCTGAGATTGACGGGATGCACACAGTTGGGCCTATGTTGGTCATGCGACCGCGTTGCAGATCAAGGCCAGTTGTAAGCGATGACCAGTTTGCGGCGTGTCGAGAAGTTACCGAGCCACTGATTACTCCCATCACAATGTTGATAATAATATTTTGTCAGGGTGTTGTAAGATTAGTTAGCCAATAGTTATGCCATATATTTCACATACCTATTGTGAAAAATATCGATATAATAATAATAATAATATCATTATAACTTTTTTTGCGAAAATAATCGGACGCCAAGCTCAGAAGAGCATTTGGCCAAATGGGGTGGCCATTCTCAAATTGGATAAGCCGTAGAAAGTTTGGAGCTATGGTTGGATTGCAAAGTTGTAGAGGTCAGTTATAAACGACAGCACAGCAACCATATGTACGCCAGAAAGAGTTATTCTTATTTAAAAAAACGAGGTTTTGCATCAATATGGGCTACCCCGTTGTCGCTGTCATTTGACGTCACAGCTACCTGCAAACCATAGCTAAGTTGTTTACACTAAGTTTGTCTAAAAAACATAGCTGAGTTCTTTGAAAGGATTGATGATCCGGTTTGTTGGAAATATGCAGATCGTAAACCAAATTTATTGAGAGGTAAATATGTCTGACATAGTTGAGTTGGTTCAAATCAAATCAAATGTATGTATACACCACATATCTTTACAGATAGATTCAAGGGTGTTTACAAACCAAAACATGAAATAGGAATACATTACGTAAATGATTGCAATATTACAATACATGTGCTACATAACATAAAATAATAAAAACACACATTTCGATTATCTATTCTATGTACGCAATATGTATAACGTTAACATACATATAGATATATATATTTAAATGTTACATTAAACTCGTCATTGACTAATCAGTTAACCAATCCCGTGATGTCAGCTAATGAAGTTAATAAAACACTAGCAAATGTCTAGTACAACACTATACAACACATGTTCAAAAGGCATCAAACCAGGCATGTCCATGAAGTGTGTGGCGAGATTGTCGTCGATAATAGGCTTATTTCTTAATCCTTTGTTTACATCTGTTTCTGATCCTGTTTCGAGTGCCCCCACCCCCGTGCATGCACTTTTTGCTACATCTATCTCTTTTGTAATCAGTGAATATCATGCTGGTTGGGGTATTTTTGTCTTGGTGGAGAAGGAAATTCTATAGAATTGGCGATTCCTTGGTCGGTTAAACAATGCGCAGTTCACATATACATTGTCCAATAATCTCCAACAACGAGACGATGTAACTGTGCCAAATGGTGCACGAATTGTTAGTTCATCGAAGCAAACCAACTGAATCATTTCTAGTACGCTTAATACTGGTTTTAACACACGTCTTTAAAATATGTGCTTCGATTATCACAGATGGTGACGTTAAAAGAGCTCATCTAGCGGTGCAATATAAAATATGAGGTTATTACTTCTAATGGAAGACAACTACACGCCGCGCTTGGGGTCATTCACCTGGACTTTAAGTAAGTTTACCGATATGCCGCACTAATAACACAGAGCGATGCTGTAGTTCACAAAACGCCTACCTGTTCGATGTGTGTGCGTCCTGCTCTCTGTCAGTTGATATCCGTAATGTATATATATATATCCAAGGGTAATTTCTTCGGTACGCGTAAAGATCGATCTTTAGAGAAAACTCGTTCTTCGTTGTTAAGATGAATCCGCAAAACTATTCCTGTCACGGCCGGGAGTTGCTTTTATAGCGAAGCCCAGCCGAAAGAATGATTGCGACACGCGAAGCTGTGATTGGCTACTTTGTATCTTACCCCACCCTTGTCGGTGACATTTCGTTGTTGCTTTCTTTAGAAAGGCCGTCCGCAAAGGTGTCGGGCGTTGTCCTAGACTGTCAAAGTGACATCACGTCACCGCGCCTAAAGTAGAGGAAGTACTCTTTGAATGGTGTCTATCCGTTACAGGGACCGTGCCAAAGTCTTGATGCTTATCTCGACCACTTGACATGTTCTGAGAACTCCCCATTGTTATGTGTTTTTTTATGTACACATCGGGAAGTGGGTGTCAGCTCATGACATGTTTTTATATAGGAATATTTTGCAGTCTTTTAAACCCACACGGACCTGCGTGTATCTTGGGCGCATCCTGGTTTTGCCCTTTTCTTTCTTAATGTATCATATGACATCACGTGACACTATCGCCTGTGACAGAGACGGTGATTGCATAACAGGTTACACATATATTCCAGGTGTGCCGTATTTTACTTCCTGAGTGATAGGCACCAAGTAGACGGGATCACAGGATGTTGGTGTGTCTTCCGAAAGACACAGTTCAGTATGGTGAGCGTGAATGCACAAATGTAACAACGGGGCAGGTGAATTCCACTTAATTTACATTCTGGCATTCTAAACATCGGCTCATCGTGCCCCACGATGAGTGTGTGTGTGTGTGTGTGTGTGTGTGTGTGTGTGTGTGTGTGTGTGCGTGCGTGTGTGCTGGCATGCAAGTGTGTATGAGTGTGTGTCCTACATTGTCCCCCATTTCCCATGCTTTATATTAATGCAGTATGTTATATATTATAAAGTTTGTATTTTCCTGTGGAAATAAAGCTTCGATTGATCGATAAGATTATGTTTAAATATCCATGTACGTAGCCGTGTAGACAATATGTGGTTATGTTGACAATGTTTTTTCAAGTCAGCAAACTCGCTACGGGTATTTATGTTTCCAACCGAGCCATTTGTTTGATTCTGAACACAATCGTTATACAGTCAAGTAAGCACAGCTATGCTGATGTGTCAATGGTATCTTCTCTGCAGTGTTCAACTCATCCCTGTTTGCTACAGTGACGATTTCATGTACTGACATGAAATGTATTGTTGTTCGCGTTAGCACTCATAAACACACGAGTGACACGCGCACGGAAAGACGAACGTACGCACGAACATATGCACGTACGCGCACAACGCACGACCACACGCACACTCACGCAAAAATAAACACACGTTGATGCCCACAAACAAAAAGGAAAGTCTCCCTGGTCTCCATTCCCTTCACAGGTATTTACTTTTGTAAAGGCGTGCCACACTGTTAATCATGTGGTATGAGAACGCTGGTAGACATTACGATCAATTTACTTCATAGCTATGAATTACTGGAGTCGAGTCACGTTGAGTATTTTGCCTTAAAGACTTATGGCAACGTTAGAGCGCAAGACCGTAGCCTGTTTGTTTTCAAAGCGAGTTCGTATTTACCATACGGGATTAGGTATCAACCAAACGTATGGACATTTTGTAAGACGGATTTATATCTACAATGACGCTCACCCAAAAGCCTTCGTCTGCACCTTTCGTAAGACCGAGTGGGCAAAGTGCAACTAATGGGCACGATCAGTAACTTCATACGCATTGCGTACATGGTGGGTTCGATATACAACATGTCCCTAAAAATAATGTGTGGGTTTGTTTACAAGAGAGGGTTAGCAAAAAGGGGGAGTACTCTCGAACCCTCTATACTCCCCGACTACAGTCATTCTTATTTTTCTGATTAGCTCCTCACTCTAATCTATGTGGTTAGCGTATTGTCGAGCTTGTTTTTCAGAGTTGTCCTTCTCTTGAATTAGTGAGTCCATCACAGTCTACATATCTACCCTCTGCCTGCGTGGAGTGTTTTACTTCCTCTGGCATATACACCAGATGGAAGTAGTGTCTCTTCCGAAAGATACAGGCAACGTGAGGTGAACGAAATTTCCAAAATTTTGACTCGGTGGTGACGATTCGAACCCCGGTTCCATCGATCGACAGTCCGGCACTCTCACCGCTCGACCACCGCGATCCACTTCCGCCCTAAAGCGGTTTGAATTCATTAATGAATAAGACTCACCATGATTGGAACTTTTGCACATTTTAAACAATTTACACATATTCTGTGTTCTTTTTGGGGTACAGTTATTGGAAACGGCGTGCTGCCAGGCGGTACACATACTGGCAACAGGGGCCGGGTGGTTATGCTGTAAGCATGCAGCGTACGGAGATAGGCACCTTATTATACATGGATTTATGAGTTTATAACATTGAGACCATTAGTCACACGTCATTGTTGTTATTGTGATAAGTTCTTCATGTGACCGGCCAAAGATGTGCAGCTGAACAAATTGTGGATTTTCCCTCATTTAATTGCAGTAGACGCTGACGCGCCATTTTGTTGTTGTTGTTTATCTAGTCCGACAAGGACCATTGCTAGCATACCAAACCGGATGTCATGTAATCGTTAATCGTCCCAATTGAGTTAGTCGTACGTCATTGCCCTTATTTGGTATGCCGTCGTCAAGGTTATCCGCCATCTTGGCTACACACAACCGAATGTTGTCTACGATGGGACCCAACCGATCGCTGCGGTATTTTGATGGATAATGCCAATTCTAAAGCCTGACAGCAACATACAAAGATGTGCAGCAGAAAAAATAGTGAACCCACGTATGATTGCAATAGACGCTGATGCGCCTTCTTGCAGTGGTTGTATATAGCCCGCCAAAGGCCGTTGCTAGGACACGAGGCCGGATGTCACGTAATCGCTAATCGTCCCAATGATGGTAGGCAGGTGTGCGATGGTTGTTACACATATCTGAACTGGCGAGAAAGAGTTCTGCTTGAGTGGAAAGAGTTCCACTTGAGTTTTAAAGGGGAGCAGTTGAAGTTTTTGTCAGTTTTGGGTGGTGCATTAGGAAGTTTTTAGGGAGCGTCGTAGGGTCTGCAGTTGAAGGTCTCGGGGAGTTGCAATTGGAGGTTCTTTAAAAACTCACCCCACCAGCAAAATCAACCGTACTACGACCCTGCGAAATACGTTGATGTGCGACAGAAAGATAAAAATAAGATGAAGGAATTGAAACGAAAGAGATTGCTACGAAGAACCACCTGATATTCAAAGTAGCCGGTAGCAGACTGTGATGCACGGACGAATGCAGATAATGAGTGAGGAAAGTCTGACAAGGAAGAATATGACAATCAGAAGAGGCTAGAAGAAGAAGAGGAAGACCACATTGAAATGATAAGTGGATACCTGCCAACTCTCCCGTGAAATCCGGGAGTCTCCCGGATTTTGGTGTTTCTCCCGGTCTCCCGGGATTTTGCAAGACAATTTTCAACAGCACCCCCCTCCGATGTCATGAGTCGAGCCGAGACAGCAGAGCAGCTGAAGTTGCGGCGGTGCGGCTGCGAACAAATGTTCACCAGCACCCCCCGGTCAAGATCAGAGACAGCCTGACGACACAGCACGACACGGGAAGCATGCTGAACGGCTGATGAATCTCCCGAATGTCAACAAAAAAGCTGGCAGGTATATCATTGTAACGCGGTATCTCCAAAGCTAGGTGCAAAAGGCCGAGAGTTGCAGATTGTCACGGAAGGCCGAGAAAGATATCAAAAAAGACAGAAAAGACATAGTGACGTGGTCCCGCCAAGAAGGATGCAAAGGAAGAAGCAGAAGTGATGTGTAGATGATCCTAGCAAGAAGCGCCGTCCGGGATACCGAAACCTCGCCCCACATCGCGTGATTGACAGTTGTGAAGGACCACGAACGTCGGTATTACAACAAGAGTTTGCGCATTGTAGGACAGCTTTGTTGATATCTACTGAAACTGTTGACATGGTAAATAGGTATATAGGTATTGTTGTACTGTGTCTGCAATGTGGAGCGCGGCAGCATCGTTAAAAAAAACTTCGGACTTTCAATTAAGATATTCGGGGTTTGCTGCAGTTTCGATTCTTGGGAAAGTTTGTTACACCATTTTGTTCCAGTTCAATCAGCTGTATGATTGATTACAGTGATGGATATTTGTGTACGAATAATATTTGAGCAATAACTACAGCGTGGCTGAATGCGTCCCGTAGAAGTCAAGAAGGTGTTCGTGTGGTAATAACGGGAGTTTCAGGTCTTTAAAGGAAGGAAGCAGGTGAGTAGTAGGATAAGGTCGCATGGATTGGTACAGACGGATCAGAGAGGGCCGAGAGGGCACGTGCCACCTAGACTTTTGGGATGTGCCCTGTTTTGGCGAGCCTCAAGGGGGATGCAATTGGAGGTTTTTGGAGAGCCTGAAGTGTTGGTATTTTGGCGAGCCCCAGGGGGTGGGGGCAATTGGAATGTTTTGCGCCCCCCAGACTACCCTGTCTGGATCGCCCCTGATTGGACATGGAAAGTGAACGACGAACGAGGAGAGCCGATGTTTATTACCAGCATCATCAGTGATTGAACAAATCATTGGCGATGGTGAGATTAATACATGAAATAGGATACGTTATATACACACATAACGGACGCCTAAAACGACGTTATACAGCTAGATTTCTTACAATGGCAGAAAAAACGACACCACAGCATAATTTATGGTAATATTTGTAAAACTAAAACGAACCGCAGAGCGCGAGGATAAAGGATAATTGAAAACGCTTTGGAGGAATAACATGTTATTACTCTAGGCTTACCACTGGTTGAACTGTTTCAGTACACATGAGAACTCGTAAAGTGGGAATCGATGCAATCGTGGTGGATCGTGGTATTTTGTGGAAATTCGTGGGACAACGTGAGGATCCGTGGGAATTGCGGGGAAATGGAAAAAATCAAGGAATACGGAGGGCGACAATCGCCTACACGTGGAGCGGACATGGGAATAAACGATGATTATCATACTTGGATAACCTAAGTGAAATGACGTAAGTAACAACTCGAATTTAGTTCAATAAATAGTAGTTTAATATTAAAACGGCAGTGGCTAACAAACAATCAAGTTTTAATGTCAGTGAAAACATTACACTGACTTACAAAAAATATCCTGGTTGTCATTATGTGCATAATAAAAACGTACTCACGCACACACGCATGCACGCACACACGCATGAACACATTATATACAACATTTCAACATACACCGTATCTGTCAGACTCAGACAAGCAACGCCGATAACAACTGACGTTATCACTTTAGCTTCCATAACATGTATACCAACCAATTAAATATAATGCATATGTGCGTTGATAACAAAATATATGTGATTGGAAGGAAAAGTGATTTGTTGAATCGAATAAGTCGTGAACGTTGTGACTACTACCATTAAAGAGGAGAGGAACCTAATCGAAAAATTGATCTCGCCGGCCATATTTGGCATTATATATGACACCGACATGCTGGCATGACAGTAACAAATGTTCCGGAAATATCCCTAGATGCAATGCCGCTAATCCTTTACAAATTAATATATGCCTTGTTAAAGATACGACATGGATCTTCGGTTATCTGAAGTAGCATAAGCAACATCACAATACGTAGCCACCATGAACACAATCGGTCAACATTGAAGCGTATTTCACGAAATGCTATACCATGTATCGGTATTATATGATATACGCCGGTGTTCATTCAATCGTTCAGTTGTATTAATGTGGTACCTCTGTCTGTATGGACTGGATTTTATGTAAGCAAACCCTGCTATTAGTCAGCACATTGACCACGACAAGTTCAACATTCTGTACAATCCCTGCTAATCCCTGCAAATGACACGCACTACGACGTAGTTGTTTCGTCAGGTGCCGACGTAGTTGGGTCCTCATCCACCGAGTTTGTAGCGGTGGCTTCGGTGGCCGACTCTCCAGTGGCCGTTGTACCTGCCTCTGATGCCGATGCTGCTGTTGTTGTCGTTGGCGAGTCATCTGAAGACTGGGTAGTTGTATCGTCAACTGATGCTGCTGTTGTTGTCGTTGCCGAGTCATCTGAAGACTGGGTAGTTGTATCGTCAACTTATGGTGCTATTGGTGTCGTTGCAGAGTCATCTGAAGACTGGGTAATTGTATCGTCAACTGATGCTGCTGTTGTTGTCGTTGGCGAGTCATCTGAAGACTGGGTAGTTGTATCGTCAACTGATGCTGCTATTGTTGTCGTTGCCGAGTCATCTGAAGACTGGGTAGTTGTATCGTCAATTGATGCTGCTGTTGTTATCGTTGCCGAGTCATCTGAAGACTGGGTAGTTGTATCGTCAACTGATGCTGCTATTGTTGTCGTTGCCGAGTCATCTGAAGACTGGGTAGTTGTATCGTCAATTGATGCTGCTGTTGTTATCGTTGCCGAGTCATCTGAAGACTGGGTAGTTGTATCGTCAATTGATGCTGCTGTTGTTATCGTTGCCGAGTCATCTGAAGACTGGGTAGTTGTATCGTCAACTGATGCTGCTATTGTTGTCGTTGCCGAGTCATCTGAAGACTGGGTAGTTGTATCGTCAATTGATGCTGCTGTTGTTGTCGTTGCCGAGTCATCTGAAGACTGGGTAGTTGTATCGTCAGCTGATGCTGCTATTGTTGTCGTTGCCGAGTCATCTGAAGACTGGGTAGTTGTATCGTCAACTGATGCTGCTATTGTTGTCGTTGCCGAGTCATCTGAAGACTGGGTAGTTGTATCGTCAACTGATGCTGCTATTGTTGTCGTTGCCGAGTCATCTGAAGACTGGGTAGTTGTATCGTCAATTGATGCTGCTGTTGTTATCGTTGCCGAGTCATCTGAAGACTGGGTAGTTGTATCGTCAGCTGATGCTGCTGTTGTTATCGTTGCCGAGTCATCTGAAGACTGGGTAGTTGTATCGTCAATTGATGCTGCTGTTGTTATCGTTGCCGAGTCATCTGAAGACTGGGTAGTTGTATCGTCAATTGATGCTGCTGTTGTTATCGTTGCCGAGTCATCTGAAGACTGGGTAGTTGTATCGTCAATTGATGCTGCTGTTGTTATCGTTGCCGAGTCATCTGAAGACTGGGTAGTTGTATCGTCAATTGATGCTGCTGTTGTTGTCGTTGCCGAGTCATCTGAAGACTGGGTAGTTGTATCGTCAGCTGATGCTGCTATTGTTGTCGTTGCCGAGTCATCTGAAGACTGGGTAGTTGTATCGTCAACTGATGCTGCTATTGTTGTCGTTGCCGAGTCATCTGAAGACTGGGTAGTTGTATCGTCAACTGATGCTGCTATTGTTGTCGTTGCCGAGTCATCTGAAGACTGGGTAGTTGTATCGTCAACTGATGCTGCTGTTGTTGCCGTTGCCGAGTCATCTGAAGACTGGGTAGTTGTATCGTCAACTGATGTTGCTGTTGTTATCGTTGTCGAGTCATCTGAGGACTGGGTAGTTGTATCGTCAGCTGTTGCTGCAATTGTTGTCGTTGCCGAGTCATCTGAAGACTGGGTAGTTGTATCGTCAACTGATGCTGCTGTTGTTGTCGTTGCCGAGTCATCTGAAGACTGGGTAGTTGTATCGTCAACTGATGCTGCTGTTGTTGTCGTTACTGAATCGCCAGGTGCTTGAGTAGCTGTGCCGTCAACGGAGACTGATGTGGTTGTCATTGCTGAATCGCCAGATGCTTGAGTAGCTGTTACATCAACTGATGCTGCTGTTATTGTCGTTGCTGAATCGCCGGATGCTTCGGTAGTTGTAGCGTCAACGGAGGCTGGTGTGGTTGTCGTTGCTGAATCGCCAGATGCTTGGG
The DNA here is from genome assembly GCA_020002185.1 of Paraescarpia echinospica. Classification (NCBI taxonomy): domain Eukaryota; kingdom Metazoa; phylum Annelida; class Polychaeta; order Sabellida; family Siboglinidae; genus Paraescarpia; species Paraescarpia echinospica. Next base: position 8,705,270 of record CM034544.1, on the reverse strand, counting down.
TAGCTGTGGTATCAACTGACGCTGCTGTTGTTGGGGTTGCTGAATCGCCAGATGCTTGGGTAGCTGTAGCGTCAACGGAGGCTGATGTTGTTGTCGTTGCTGAATCGCCAGATGCTTGTGTAGATGTAGCGTCAACGGCGGCTGGTGTGGTTGTCGTTGCTGAATCGCCAGAAGCTTGGGTAGATGTAGCGTCAACAGAGGTTGGTGTGGTTGTCGTTGCTGAATCGCCAGATGCTTGGGTAGCTGTTACATCAACTGATGCTGCTGTTGTTGTCGTTGCTGAATCGCCGGATGCTTGGGTAGCTGTGGCATCTACTGACGCTGCTGTTGTTGGGGTTGCTGAATCGCCAGATGCTTGGGTAGATGTAGCTTCAACGGAGGCTGGTATTGTTGTCGTTGCTGAATCGCCAGATGCTTGTGTAGATGTAGCGTCAACGGAGGCTGATGTTGTTGTCGTTGCTGAATCACCAGATGCTTGTGTAGATGTAGCGTCAACGGAGGCTGGTGTGGTTGTCGTTGCTGAATCGCCAGATGCTTGTGTAGATGTAGCGTCAACAGAGGCTGGTATGGTTGTCGTTGCTGAATCGCCAGATGCTTGGGTAGCTGTGGTATCAACTGACGCTGCTGTTGTTGGGGTTGCTGAATCGCCAGATGCTTGAGTAGCTGTAGCGTCAACGGAGGCTGATGTTGTTGTCGTTGCTGAATCGCCAGATGCTTGTGTAGATGTAGCGTCAACGGCGGCTGGTGTGGTTGTCGTTGCTGAATCGCCAGATGCTTGGGTAGCTGTTGTATCAACTGATGCTGCTGTTGTTGTCGTTGCTGAATCGCCGGATGCTTGGGTAGCTGTGGCATCAACTGACGCTGCTGTTGTTGGGGTTGCTGAATCGCCAGATGCTTGGGTAGCTGTAGCGTCAACGGAGGCTGATGTTGTTGTCGTTGCTGAATCGCCAGATGCTTGTGTAGATGTAGCGTCAACGGCGGCTGGTGTGGTTGTCGTTGCTGAATCGCCAGATGCTTGGGTAGCTGTTGTTTCAACTGATGCTGCTGTTGTTGTCGTTGCTAAATCGCCAGATGCTTGCGTAGATGTAGCGTCAACAGAGGCTGGTGTGGTTGTCGTTGCTGAATCGCTAGTTGCTTGGGTAGCTGTTGTATCAACTGATGCTGCTGTTGTTGTGGTTGCTGAATCGCCGGATGCTTGGGTAGCTGTGGCATCAACTGACGCTGCTGTTGTTGTGGTTGCTGAATCGCCTGATGCTTGGGTAGTTGTGGCTTCAACGGATGCTGATGGTGATGTTGTTGTTGCTGAATCGCCAGATGCTTGGGTAGCTGTAGCGTCAACGGAGGCTGATGTTGTTGTCGTTGCTGAATTACCAGATCCTTGCGTAGCTGTGGCTTCAACTGATGCAGCTGTTGTTGTCGTTGCTGAATTACCAGATCCTTGCGTAGCTGTGGTGTCAATTGATGCAGCTGTTGTTGTCGTTGCTGAATTACCAGATCCTTGCGTAGCTGTGGCGTCAACCGATGCTGCTGTTGTTGTCGTTGCTGAATTACCAGATCCTTGCGTAGCTGTGGCGTCAATTGATGTTGCTGCTGTTGTCGTTGCTGAATTACCAGTTGCTTGGGTAGCTGTGGCGTAAACCGATGCTGCTGTCGTTGTCGTTGCTGAATTACCAGATCCTTGCGTAGCTGTGGCGTCAAGTGATGCTGCTGTTGTTGTCGTTGCTGAATTACCAGATCCTTGCGTAGCCGTGCCGTCATCCGTTGCTGCTGTTGTTGTCGTTGCTGAATTACCAGATCCTTGTGTAGCTGTGGCGTCATTTGATGCTGCTGTTGTTGTCGTTGCTGAATTACCAGATCCTTGTGTAGCTGTGGCGTCATTTGATGCTGCCGTTGTTGTCGTTGCTGAATTACCAGATCCTTGCGTAGCTGTGGCGTCAGTTGGTGCTGCTGTTGTTGTCGTTGCTGAATTACCAGATCCTTGCGTAGCTGTGGCGTCATCCGATGCTGCTGTTGTTGTCGTTGCTGAATTACCAGATCCTTGTGTAGCTGTGGCGTCATTTGATGCTGCTGTTGTTGTCGTTGCTGAATTACCAGATCCTTGCGTAGCTGTGGCGTCATTTGATGCTGCTGTTGTTTTCGTTGCTGAATTACCAGATCCTTGTGTAGCTGTGGCGTCATTTGATGCTGCTGTTGTTGTCGTTGCTGAATTACCAGTTGCTTGGGTAGCTGTGGCGTCAACGGATGCTGCTGTTGTTGTCTTTGCTGTATCACCAGATCCTTTGGTAGTTTTGGCATCAGACGGTATATCTTTTGTTGTTGCAGATTCGCCAGATCCGGCCGTAGTTTCTTTGTTTGTTGTTGTTGTTTCCGGAACAGCTGGAGTTGTTGTAGTTGTCTTGTCTGTTTAAAAAAAGATCTTTATTAGTCATCATTCTGGCCTGCGCATGACTTGTTATCGTAGAAAACACAAATTATAATACTGCAGGAGTGTGTGTGAGCCACAATAACAAATAGGACAACATTTACTATATTTTAGAACTGGAAACTAATGTGTGGGTAAAGATGGCCTGACTATACGAGGTCCCTTCGTTTCGATATCCACAATATGTGCATGTTACAGAACGTTGTAAATATAATAATCATCACCATCGTCATCGTCATCATCATCATCATAATCTTCATCATCATCATCAGCATCAGCATCATCATCATTACCATCATCACTTAATATATACTTTGTTTTCACATAAAAGTTACTATTAATGTCTTCGATATTAAGAGCATCGTTATTTCCAACGTCAACAACGATCAGATCATCATATGTCTTTACAACAACCAACACAATGGTCAAGCACAAGTCAGATTTAAACTCACCAGCTTTCGCAGTTTCAACGATGGAGGGGATTTCAACATCCTTGAATAACTCTTCTTTGCTCTCTACGACCTTTTTCTTGATTATTTTCTTCATCTTTTCTGCCAACGACTCTGATCCTTTACCCTCTTCTTTTGCAAGAGACTCAAGTTTCTTCTTACGAAAGACGAGGGTAGATTTGACCTTGACACTGCCTTCCCTGCAGTTAACACAATTAATCATTAATAATCAATGGGAACAAAGCAGACCGAAAGACAATAGTATTTTGTTTACTTCTTTCGAAATAAAATAGTGTGGAGATTTATTTTATAAAAACATCGACATTACAAGTTACTTAAAGAATATATTAACAATTACACTTCGCATTGCAATAACGCAAATTGTTGGCATGTGAAAACCATGATTTGTACTTTTTTACGCATTCAAAATCACGCGTCTGAACGTGCGCACAAACGCACACACGCACACACGCACACACGCACACACGCACACACGCACACACGCACACACGCACACACGCACACGCACACACGCACGTGCACCCACACACCCGCTCATGACACCACACGCATACGTACGCACACGCACACGTACGCACACGCCCACGTACGCACACAGTAGTTTAATGACACTCACGTGAATGTATGAACCTTGCACGACAGGAGAATTCCGGCGAACTCTTTGGCCATCTGTAACGCAACAACATTTCGATTACTAACGGGAGCTAAGAGGAACTTTGCAGACGATATCAGCTCAATACGCTACACGTGGCAAGATGTTACAGGTTATTTTTAAATGGCTTTCAGTCAAGATCAAGACGATAACTATTTTTTTAACGATTGCTTTTCACGATGGATTATGCGAAACTGCCCTATTATTATTTATATAATTATAATACTATTATTAACAGGTACAGTGACATCTGCTTATCACGGATAACATAATAAGTTGTGTAGTATAATGTAATACAGGCTGTCCGCGACATGACAAAGCCTTATTGCGACTATGATTATAAATAAAGAAACGTTAAAGTAAATCAACCGCTTAAAATAATTAACTTGCACTGACCCGACGTGATTGCACTACGATGAGTCCAGTGTATATTTAATCAATCAGTATATGTCATATCTCACCGCTTCGCAGTAGTCTTTCTCCAGCGACTTGAATGCTTCAGACGATGTGTTCTTTAGATCCTCGGTAAACGTCCTGTTGGGCAAGTGTGCGTCTATGCTGTACGAAACTGGAAACCGAAATATCCCACGTATTACTATCACATGTTTTAGATAACCCAATGCAATATACAATGATATACACGATGACTGTACCTTATTTGAATAACTATGTATGTGTTTTTGATGACTTATTATTATCGTCATTAACGTATTACATAAAAATAGATACAATGCATTAATAATGTTTTGTTTTTGTTAAAATATAAACTTATTTAAATGAACACATTCTATTAAATACAGTAAAATAATGTAAAATGTAAGTCACTCACCGGTAGTTTTGTCGTCTGTTTTAACTGAAATGAAAAAGAAAATAGGTTACTTATTGATTGCAGTATAATTTGTGATCGTTAATGTGATACAGTCTATGTCTAGATTGTCAGTGTTCTGGGATACACGAACTAGAAAATACGAAACGGTATGAGCATTGACATGTAGTGTAACCGGGCTCAGTACTGCAATGTGTTGATCTCCAACGTTGAACAAGATAGTTCCGTTAAGCTAAATGCTAAATTTTGCTGAATACTAAAATTATTACCGACTAGTGCATTGCAATTTGGCTTATTGTACATTACGTTATTATTATTATAAAAAATATTATTATTATTATTATTAATAGTAGTAGTAGTATGATCGTCATCATTTTCATCATCATTATTATTAATTATTATTAATTTATTATTAAAATTAAGTTGCAGTATTTTTTTAAGAAATATAACAAAACAACTTTCTACACAACACTTCAAATCGATACCATTTGCCGCATATCCATCAACAAGAACGATTCTGTCTGGACATTTCCATAATGACCAACGCCGACAAGCAATGGCAGATTGACCGCTTGACCACTCACCCGACAACCAGATGGCCACACCCGTAAGGGCGATCCCCATGACTACGAAAACGATGATCGCCAGGATCATTAGGCGGCGCTTCTGTGTCGACATCCGGTCCGACTTGCGAGACATCGTGGTGCTGGTAACGTCACTTTCGGTGTCGTCCCTACTATCAGCGTCCTTGTTGTAGACGGGGTAGCGTGAGAGGACGTTGGACACGTATGGTATTCGCATACCGTAATAGTAAGGCATCTGGCTCTGCTGGTAGGCGGGGTAGCCTGCTCGGGGCAGGACGCGGCTCTGCAACGGGGAAACGAGAGGGTGATATTCCGTTATCTCCTGTGCATCTCACATACTCAATGCTGACTAGGTGAACGTGTGAACATATATGCAACAACGCTGACTTCTGTACAACGCCCAAACTTAGTATGGCTAGTTTTTTCTTCGCATGTGTATCATATTATACCGCTTCAACCATTATATATTATTTCAAAGATATAAAACGAGGAAGGCGCTATGTCTCAGGAGTAAACAATGTGGTCGGTTGTTGTTTGCTGTTCAAGTTTAACGAATATGTTTTTAAGAGACGCATATAATATATTATTGTATACGATAGTATATCAAGAATATGTGTTCACACTAACGATAGTGGTTTTAAGCCCAACATTTTAGTGTATTTATTTGTTTACATATTCGTGTGACCATTGTAGACAGGGCGACTACGAGACCTGTTGAGAAACAATACATTGTATACGGAGATATTCACTCATAAGTGGCATAACATAAAGCGCATCTTATAAATTTGCCGCTTCTAGCGATGTGTGTAGACGGTGTTGGTTTCACAGAAAGACCGTTTTGTAAATGATTCACTGTATTGTTGAAGAGCGTGTCGAACGCAGCGGGACTATTGTGATGTTTGACGTCTAGTGTTACTGATGAATGAGCGTCTTGTATCGTATATCCTGTTTGGCGACAGAGCAAGACGGCAGTGTCATTTGCCAGCCGTCAAAATGTTGCTTGCAAATATGCTGTGCCTACTTGCAAGAATGGGTGTTCTGTTCTTTCTAATGACACACCATCTGAATTAGGTGGTCTAATGCTGGCACATTATGGATTCAGAGGAACTGACTAAGACATTATTACAAAAGGATCGACGGTGTCTACTCATGGTTATTGTTAAACATATGTATCACGGGTGCATGGCTAGGCATATAATGTTATGACCTCAGACAGCGAAGGGAAATCACATCTATATTATACAATGTATCTTAACTTGCAACTTGTGTCTTGTATATATGCAAAGTTACTTGCTACACTGGCGTTGATGAGTAATTGTTTAGTATAGCTATAACAGTACATCTCTTGCGTGTTTGTAACTGTCTATGCTGTGTATATGCAAAGTTACTTGCTACACTGGCTCTGATGAGTAATCGTTTCGTATAGCTATAGCCGTACATCACTAGCGTGTTTGTAATTGTAATAATTACACACCCATTTTTCCCTCTGTTGTTTGTACAACCCACTATTTATCTGCACATCGAACTGGGGTCAGCCTTTGTTACTCAAAGACCGGATGTCTGGGAAAGTCACGGAAAGTGACCCGGGGACACGTCGTGAACTCGAGACGTGTTCGGAATGTAATTCCATTGTATGGGCATTAGCCCTCGGAATGCGCATTGGCCACAATGGGCAGTCTATGTATGATGACCAATACCCCGAGGGTGCAATCTTCTCAACAACTAGGGTGTGGTCAAAGTCATAGCTCGTAGACGACTGATACCATCTGGTAGCTATTCGCAAAATGTACGATAAATTCGTCCCATCGTCTCGTTACTTCGCCTGTTTAAAGTGCCCAATTTAGTATCGCGCGTAACGTTGTATTTTCCACGTCATCCCGGATTTTGTCATAATAATATGTACCAGGAAAATATTATTTATAAGTCTTACGTTTGTGTCAGGCAAAATTAAGATTCCGTGTGGTATCTGTAATATTTGGCAAGTACATCGTAATACACATGATAACCTAAATACAATAGCACAGACATTTATGTCAGGTTAAAAGTGAAGTACCTCTCGTAGGGTCTCTTCTGACATATTTTGGTATTGCAATAATATGACAATACTAATGTTTAATAGACTCGTCTCCTGTAAGACGCAATGGCATTTCTTATTTGAAATATCGTATCGCATTCATATATTCGCTACCAATGACTTTATTAAACTTATGAGACGCAAATGACCTAACACAGAAATTACTATTTTATTCTACAGTAATCGTCGACATAAAATGAATACTGTAGTTAATACGACGTACGCGTTATCGCTGTTGTTTCTGTGCCTTCCTTGGCATCAGCCCGGCGGAGAATACTCATTTTTGTTACAGATCTAAGTACTGTAGATGCCAAATTGTATTTAAATATAAAAACGAAGAGGTTGGTATTACTTTGAAGCCTTACCTGGTTGTTGCGCGGAAAGGGACTCGTGCCGTAGTTGTAGGGAGATTCCTCCGGTCCATCGTACTCATAATGGAACGTTCTCGTCCCTGCATCCTTCCCTCCCGACATTGTTGCTTCCGCTGGTGTCTTCCCAGTCGGTCGAAATACGATACGTTTAGCTTGGTTTGTCTTCACGCTCGACGATCCACAAAGTGAAGTCGTTGTACGTTCGTGTTCACAAACAAGCCTTCGTACCTTGGTCACAGAAAATAATTGATTGCCTTCGGTCTAACCCGAGCTGTGTCTCTACCAGAATTGCCGAATTTGTTTCGGTGATCGTCCCCGGTGTTCGGTTATAAATCCTCGTGTCGTTACGCTTCGCTTGGTGGGCGTGGCTTGGGAACACCGTTTGTCATGAATCATTGTATCGGTCACGATCATATCCCTTTCGTGCGTGACGGATGACGCGCGATAATACACGTCAGAGCTGCGTGTTATTCGCTACATGCAAATACTTTGTATCATTCATAAAAATAAAATTTATTGCCAGCAAGGCAACATTTTATAAACATGTTGTTCATACAAATTATAATGTATGGAGAACATTTACAATGCATATTTAACAGAAATATAAGGTTTGACAAAAGTGATCAATCGTTTGTGTGCTACTGCTATAGTTGAGGTGTTTTTACATTGCAACATGCAGGTTTTATTTGACGACAGCCAGACTTTGGGTATGACAATAAATTAAATTATTACATGCGACACAGTATATGTTATGAATTAAGGATTACACAATTATTTACTTAAAGTGTAATTGTGTGGAATTGTGATTAACTTAAACTATATAAACGTACCCTACTTCATCACAAGGTTTTCAGTTTACACGGACTAGGGATTTTCCCGTGTGCCGCAAACGACAACAGACGTCGACGAGGTCGTGTTCAGCCACGGGTGAACGTAGCCGCGCGTGCAGAGCAAGGAGGCGTGGCTTAACTGCAGCTGTCAATCAACGGACGGCATCGTGACGTGGTTGTTCGCAGTGGAGTAGGAACGGGCGCGAGTTAAAAATAGCAAGCTATATAAACGGACTTTCAACGCAAAACGAACGTCAGTGCGTGTAGGTAATGCTACGGGGTATACCGGAATAGGGCATGCAAACAATATTTTGGTGCCAAGTGTGGGATTATGGAATTTAATGTGGCTTTCTAGAGGCTTAAAATAGGCGTGGCACATATGAGTGTGGCTAGGTGTTGGGGTGCTTTATAATTATTATAATTACAAATTCAACCTGAAATGGACTGAACATAATAATATGTTCTCACACTCATTCAAACATAACAATTTTGAATGGCTGTGTGTTTTAAAGCAATTTATTTTAATTTAGACCCACGCAATTTGTTTCATTTTCAATAATTATACTATTCGATGTCTACGGTTTGGCAAAACAAACTACTCTAATAAAATACTACCCCATAGTGTTCCTATTTCCAAACAAACTGAAAAAGCTTTGTTATGGATTGTGATATTTTTCAGTTCTAACTGACAGTGTGACGCAGAGGTTATCGTGTAAAAACCCTTCTACGGGTTGTTTTTTCAAATAACTTGTCTAGTGACGAAAACAATATATACAATGTGACTGCTAAACGTCTTGCCCTTTGTTGGACATCTTGAACAATCCGTGGATTGTGCAGTATTGAAACATATCAAGTAATGGAAGTATGATGACTAAATGAAAATACGATCGATTGAACTAAATGAAGAAAACGTTTTTTGGATCTTGACAAAAAGTATTGTTAATTTGATTGATTAAGAGAACTCACAGTTTGAATAATTCAGTGCCAGACACGTGAAAGAATGACATATCTGAAGCAATGAGACTGTCAAACTCGACCCTCTGTTTACGGTATTCAAAATCTAGAATCGGCATGCGGAAAACAGCCATCTGTCATCGGTCGTCTTTTATACGTTAGTTCAGCTCATACAATACCCAGCTGTCGCATATGAGTTTAATATCAGTCCGACTATCTGTGTGTGTGTGTGTGTGTGTGTGTGAGTGTGTGCGTGTGCGCGTGTGTGCGTGTGTGTGCGTGTGCGCGTGTGCGAGCAAGTGTTTTTGTGCGTGTGCGTGCGTGTTTTTGTAGTGCGTGTTTGCGTGCGTGCGTGCGTGCTTGGCTGAGAACTGTCTCGAGGGTAAAAGCAATCTACTAGTTCTTCTTGAGGCATCGTAGTTGCTCTAGTATTGTGTTTATTCTGGGTTTTTCCTGTGTCAATGTCACGGCCTGTGTGAAGCATGACCCGCCAGATTGATCTAGTCATGACAGTAGTAGTCCGTGTTTCAGGTGGGATGACAGATGATTTTAGATTTCGTTTGATAAATCATTCAGGCGAATGTGAGGAGTGTCTACTGCTCTATGTTTTATGCACCGCCCCCCAAAATTAAGATTGTTGAAATATGTTTCCAACCCGTATACATGTCTAGTTCTGCCTCTTAAACGATGGTGCATACTACGGTATCCGTCTATCGTTTAATAAAAAGCCCATATATGTATATATATATATGTATGTATATATATATATATATGAGTGAAGTCAGTAAAAATTGAACACTAAGTTTCTCAATTCTAAATTTCTGAGCTTTGCCATCCAGTTATTAAAATGAATATCCCATTTTCAGTTTTTATTAAAGATAAAACATGATCTTATCTGTCAAGTCAGGAAAGACAATTTTAGCAAATTTCATAAAGATTTGCCTCTTCTGTCGCTATTTGAAGAGAAGAAGCGCCTATATGCGAGGGGAAGGACGTTGTTGCATGTCTGCCGGGGGCTAGGATAAAGCATGTGACCGAAAGGGTAGAGAAGGTATTGGGGCATGGCAAGGGAGGGTCTATACTAGTACACGTAGGGACAAACAATGCAGACAAGGAGGGAACAACTGGGGTAGTTCAGAAGTACAGACATCTAGTAAGGAAGCTAAAGAAGACAAGAGTGGAGAGTTCTATCAGGAATGTTGCCAGTAATGGGAGGAAGTGGGGCAACATACAGAAACTGTAAGAGGATGGCGATCAATGCACTAGTTGTGTGAAGAAGAGGGCGTGGGATTCACAGATTTATGGGGATACTTTGTTGGGAGGGAAGATATGTACATGAGAGATGGCCTCCATCTAAGTGGAAAGGGGGCAGCAGTTTTCTCAGAGAACCTGCTGCGATCGGTTGACAGTGGGACAGGTTGCATCTATTTAAACTAGATTCGCGGGGGGACTCACATAAAAGCCTGAAAATGGAGGCATAGATAAAGACAGCACAAATAAATCAGCAAATAACAGCCTGGAAAACTCTTCTGAAGCTGGATATAAATGTGTTTTTTTAAATGCAAGGAGTATAGTAAAAAAACGAAATGAACTAAACATTATGGTAGAAGATATTGACCCTCATATAATAGGTATAACCGAATCCTGGACGACCACCGATATATCAGATGCTGAATTGGGACTGACAGGATATGTAATGTTTAGAAAAGATAAAATAGGAAGAAAGGGAGGTGGAGTTATTTTATATATTAAAGAATCTATCCAGGCTTATGAAATAAAATTAGAAAGAGAAGCAGATTGCGAAGAAGCTGTTTGGTGTAACATAGTTACAGGAAACTCAACGTTAACAGTTGGGTTAGTTTATCGAAGTCCAAACATAAGCATAGAAGAGAATGAAAAAATACAAAACGCTATAAGGGAAGTAAGCAAACGGGACTGTATTATTATGGGGGATTTTAACCACGGACATACACAATGGAAATCTCTTCAGAGTATGGGGAGTGAGGACCACAAGTTTTTAGTTTTCGTTCAAGATACTTTCCTTTCTCAACATGTGCTAGAACCAACCAGGGGTGAGAATGTGTTAGACATAGTTTTGTCCTCACAGAATGAATTAGTTGACAATGTCAAGATATGTGAGCCACTGGGGAGTAGCGATCACAACCAGTTACATTTTACCATCAAAGTAAAATCAGAAAGGAATAGTAAAAAGCAGTATAGGAGAAATGTCCACAAAGGAAGGTATAAGGACATGAGGAAATATTTAGCAAAGATAGACCGGAATAGCGCACTAAAAATAAGACAGCAACAGAATGCTGGAATATATTAAAGAGTGAAATTAAGTGCATAGTCGATAAATTTGTACCCTTCAAAAAACAAGGGAAACGGTCCAAAAAGAAACACTTATCGAAAGAAGCCATTAGAAAAATTAAGTATAAACAAATGATGTGGAAGTCATATAGATGTACTGGAAATGATGAAGATTACAACAGTTATAAAGAAGCACTTATCCAAGCTACAGCTGAAATTAGAAATTCAAAGAGAAGCTATGAACAACAATTAGCTAGTAATATAAAACATGACAGCAAGAGTTTTTATGCGTATGTTCGAAGCAAACAGAAAGTTCAAGATAAGGTCGGTCCTCTAGAAGATAGTGCTGGAAATATCAGAGGGATTCTTAATGGCAGAAGACCTGAATGAATACTTTAGTTCAGTGTTTACCAGAGAAGACATTAGTTCACTGCCAGTACCAGAGGCTAAGTTCAAGGGGGCAGATTCAGACTATTTAGGACAATTAATTGTAACCCCAGAAATGGTAGCTAAGAAAATAAGGGCTATGAAGGATAATAAATCACCTGGAGTGGATGGGATTCCGCCCAAACTGCTATTGGAAATTGTAGAACAAATTAGCGTACCGCTTGCAACAGTTTTCAATTTGTCATTAGAAGAGGGAGTGGTCCCTTTAGAATGGAAAGAAGCAAACATTATACCGTTATTTAAAAAAGGTTCGAGAAACAAGTCAGAGAACTATAGACCAGTGAGTTTAACATCAGTGATTTGCAAATTATTAGAAAGACTAATTAAAGATCACATGGTGGATTGTCTTGTTAAACAAAACTTGATCAACCCATCTCAACATGGTTTTTTTAAAGCGAGGTCATGCTTAACAAATATGTTATGTTTTTTGGAAGATATCACTAAGCGGGTAGATGAGGGATCACCAGTAGATATCGTCTACTTAGATTTTCAAAAAGCTTTCGACAAAGTACCACATCAAAGATTACTGCTGAAACTAAAGGCCCATGGCATAGGAAATGGTATAATAAACTGGATAGAACAATGGCTGATTGACAGAAGACAACGTGTAGTAGTTGATGGGGAGGCTTCAAACTGGAAATCGGTATTGAGTGGGGTACCACAGGGATCAGTATTAGGACCTGTATTATTCTTAATATATATCAATGATTTGGATGATGAAATAACAAGCAAGGTGTTGAAATTTGCGGATGATACAAAAGTGTTTAGAAGGATTAAAAGTGATGGAGATAGACAGCATTTACAAGATGATCTTGACAGGTTGATCAAATGGTCTGAAAAGTGGCAAATGCTGTTCAATTTTGGGAAATGTAAATGCCTCCACACAGGACATGGGAACGAAGAGGTAGAATATATAATGGGGGTACTATACTAAGTACTACTGTAAAAGAAAAGGACTTAGGGTTAACCATTAGTGCTGATATGAAGGTTTCTGAGCAGTGCGGAATAGCAGCTTCAAAGGGAAATCAAATCCTTGGATTAATTAGGCGAAACATAACGTATAAGGAAAAAGAGCTAATAATACCGCTGTTAGTTAGGCCTCATTTAGAATATTGTATTCAAGCGTGGAGGCCATATCGCAGGAAGGACATATATATGCTAGAAAGAGTGCAGAGGAGAGCAACTAAAATGATACTAAAACTGAGGGATCTTAGTTACGAAATACGCCTAAAAAAGGCGGATTAACAACACTAGAGACCAGGAGATTGAGAGGAGATCAGATAGAAGTGTTTAAAATATTGAATGGTTATGAAAATATTGATAGAATTTTTTTTTTTCAGTTAAGAAAGATAGAAGGACTAGAGGACATGAAGTTACATTAGTAAAGGAGCAGTGTAGATTAGATATAAGAAAGTTTTCATTTTCACAAAGGACTGTAAATGAATGGAACAGATTATCTGCTGATTGTGTGGGTGCTAGTAGGGTGAATATGTTTAAAAATAAAATCGACACATACCTCAGACGGGCGGGATACACATATATAAAAGGGTCGGACTCTCGATAAGCCAAAGGGCTTCCTTGTCCACCTGCCACCTAGAGTTAATTCTCTGGGTGGCAATCTTGTTAAATCTTGTTAAATCTTGTAACACAGTGAATGGCGGACATTTTATTTTCTACCATGGAATCGAGGGGGGGTGAAAAAAAATCAATATATTTTACTAAGTACGAGTATACTTTGGGCAGACAAAATTGCGTGTTGCACACACACTCTCACACACACACACACACACACACACACACACACACACACACACACACACACACACACACACACACACACACACACACACACACACACACACGCACGCACGCACACACACACCACACACACACACACACACACACACACGCGCGCGCACATACACATTTTATCTGGATATCATGTAAATGTTCATACAAAAAATTAAAGAAATCTAGTATTCTGCTTGCACTTCTCAGAACACAAAAGAGCAGAAACGCTCCTGTCAATAATCCTCCAGAAAACCACACACAAAATATGGGATTACAGCTCAGATAAATCACAAACCAAAATCATTTTGTTTGATGTTATCTTTAAAAGGGACGGTGTTTGGCAGGGACATTGGCTTAAAAAATATCACAAATCAAGCAATCATGATTAAGCGAATCGAAAAAAATTTCAAAAATGGCTAAGACACTGGCCTTCTAGTTCTAACCTGAGTTCAGGGCATAGCATGCTTTTTGGGACTGCCAAGTTTAGAAAGGGAAATGTTTCCCCGCAATATATTTCAAGATAAAAATCTAGCCTTCCCTGTAGAACTTTCTGAGATTCAGGCCATTACATCTAGCGTAGATGTTATGTGGGGATTCCAAGGTCTAGTGATATATATATATATATCACTAAACGCACCATTTATTCATACATTCCACTTACCAAGTAAATTTTTTTACGTGTACTTATAGAGATATATAAAAAACTATTGTTATTTTAATATATTCAGCAACTATTTGAAAGCCGACAAATGAATAAGAAACACCCGATAATTTAAACATAGTAAACATGGGTAATGTTTAGTTGACTTTATAAATAACCTATTCGCGAAACGCAGTTATGCTATTTACTTCGTCATCAAATAAACACACATTTTTT